>CAXIQD010000130.1:21200-68200 GCA_964030785.1 Siderastrea siderea | reverse complement strand
GTAAACAGTCGATGTCAGGATCTTTACCGAGACTGAGTATTAAAGGCGTAATTTAACTGTGACAATTTATGATCAACAGGAATTCGAAAACAGGAATTGAGAGCAACGTTACTACATCTCTCATAAATTGTTATCGGGTCTCATATTCTGAGCGTAAGCTATATCTTATGGAATCAAAAATAGTCATAATTCGGCTGGAGCTCTCTCCGAGTGGCCCCAAGTTGTACAAGGTTAAAAAGACGTTTGCGATTACATGAAGAGAGTTTCAGCCCAGTTTGTGAAACCGGGCTGGAACTTTCAGCCCGGTCAAACGGGCTGAAAAACTTTATATAGTCGCACTCAATTTAAGCCCGGGCTGAAATACGAACTTGGGCATGCGCACCGCTCGAGTTGTGAATGTAAAACGCTTTCCTCCAGGCATAACTAATCGATGATCAATGACATCAATTGGTAATCAATGAGTAATCGATGGGTAATCAGTTGATTAGTCATTGATTATTGGCGATGATCAATGAGTAATCGATGACTAATCGAAGCCCAAAAATTTTGTGGCCTATCGATTACTCATCGATGACATCGATTACTCATTGATGCAATTGATTACCTATTGATGTCCTTGATTACTCATCGATGACCCATCGATTACTCATCGACTATTATACTGCGCACAAAAGACACATTTCTTGCTTTCTTATACCAATTTTTTTTTTCTTTGGTGAGTTTTTTATCTGTGTTAGACGTATTTTTCTTTATAACTGGCGTTCCTGTTGACGAAATTACACCTTCACAAAAGGAAACGAGCGGCTTCATCAACTACAAATACAAGAACCAAATTTTCCCATCTGCAATAAATGGCCCTTGAGGCCCTGTTTAAAGAAAGCAGATACCCGTCTCAAGGAGTAATAGAAGAATTTGCTAAGTTGAACAACCTTGACGGGGCAACCGTCAAGGTTTGGTTCAATAATAAAAGACAACGAGATACGGGGGAACAAAATACAAATGAAAATAGGCCTTCTGACGATTAACACATTGTAAGCTTAATTGTAAGCTTAATTGTAAGCTGGATAAAATAAAGCTGGAAACATCTGTTTACATTTAATAAGTTGTTTTTATTTTGTTCTTATTCGCCAAATACGGTTTTCAGCCACGAAATGATATCGATGAGTGATGAATGAAATCAATGACTAATCGATGCAATCGATGACCAAAAATTTTGTGGCCTATCGATTAGTCATCGATTACTCATTGATCATCGGCAATAATCAATGACTAATCAACTGATTACCTATCGATTACCTATTGATTACTCATTGATTTCATTGATGTCATTGATGTCATCGATTAATTATGCCTGGTTTCCTGCAAACTTTTCCCTCCCAATTTTATACATTTCGCCCGGGCTGAAATTCGCGCTGTAAACACAAGAAAATTTCAGCCCGGTGGGCGGACCGAAATTTCAGTCCGGGCTGAAATTTGTCAAGTAATAGGCCCCTAAGTCGTAAACGAAATGCTAAGATGTTACGATTCAAATAAAAACTCTTGAACAGTCCTTGCAAGTGTCACTGTCAAAGTACATATATCACAAAAGCGTATTTAGAAACGTTTTGCAGCCTTTAGCTTAACCACAGGGTACAGAGGAGCGAAGTTCGAGCAGAACGTTTAGTTTTCCTTGCGAAAGACAACCGACATAATTTGCTGCGAACTTCCGTTACTCACGTTACCTAGATTTTTACCGCAGGTCAAATTATTGTGGGCTCTTAGGATCATTGTGATAGACTTACACTACGCGGTCGCCTGACACGCTGCCCCAAGGGCAATAGCCTCCCACGCAGTCGTTTTTAGGAGAGTCGTATTTCACTCCCCTCTTTGGGGGGGAGTGAAATACGACTCTCCTGAAAACGACTGCGTGGGAGGCTACAAGGGCAACGGCTGCATGCTTTTCGGAAAGCTTCGCTTTCCGAACGCGGTAAAAATATAGGTAACGCGAGTAACGCAAGTATGTCGGTTGTCTTTCGCAAGGAAAACTAACCTGAAATCATGCCCTCCCTCCCTACTACTACTGCAAGGGGAAAAAACGCCTGATCGCAGCTTACAGGAAAGCTAAACGTTCTGCTCGAACTTCGCTCCTCTGTACCCTGTGGCTTAACATACTCGGTCAAGCGCTCAACTGGGAGTACAAGGCTTAACAAGAAAGAAGAACAAACGTTAAATAGCCATAGTTATGTAAATTCACACGTTAGCTAACAAACGTTAACTACTAAACCGAAATTTAAAATCTCTATTGATGAACATTAGAGCGCTCAGTCCTTCCTTAACTCTACATTTCACTAATTTAACTTTACAGCGTAGCAGTTATTTGGCAACATTTACAGAACAATTGTAATTGACTAATGATTTCATGATCTGTCGTCTTGGCGCAAAATTCATTATTAGAATTTAAATTACCTCAAAATATTTAACACGGGCTACAAAAAGTTCCGGCTTCTTTGTTTATTCAGTATCCATCGCACACATAACGGTGTTATGATTTTAAGTTAAAGTAAGCCGACCCATCTTCACGGAGTACACTCGAGGGTTATATCGGAACAGAATAATTCAAACAAACCAAATGATAAGCAGAAAGACAACGTACGGAGAGAACTGAAGGCCACCTTATAAAGAGATATAACTACCTTGCAGAATTCTGACCGCGTATATGACTGGAACTTTTCATATCTTTTTACCTGTTTTACTTACCACTCGCTCAAATGCTCGCGTTGAACAGCGAAGTAAACAGTCGATGTCAGGATCTGTACCGACACTCAGAACGGTGTAATTTAACTGTGACAATTTATGATCAACAGGAATTCGAAAACACAAATGGAACAATTAAAAGCTATGAGGGTTACGTCAATAATTGTCATACCTTGCATTTTTGAATGTAACACTTGACATGTGAGAGGACTTCGCAATCTCTGACCGAAGCCGTCAAATTATCATAATTCCTGGAGTTCGCTCAAGCGCAGTTCACTCTGAGACAAAACTTTGGTCCTATAAGGCTATTCTTCTAATTCTGTGGACGGAATCCTAAAGTTTCACCATTCCAGTCCGCTTTCTTTGTTCTTGAGGAGAGCGGACGGCTGTACACTGAGGATACTATTCAAATAAAAACTGTTGAGTAGGACTCTGTTGTAGTGCTAGTTTACCATTCTGTAACACGGTGCTTTCGACCCTCAGACGTACAGTACAAGTAAAGTCACACCCCCACCGCGGTACAAGGAGGAGGGCGGTTGGTGAAACCCCTCCCTTGGGTTTTTGTTGTGTTACAATATTTCGAAAAGATTTTACCTTTGGTAGATAGCCGCCTGTCATGGGCTCTACAAGATGATTTATATAGTATGGATTGTGGCGCTGCTGGGGGTCTTTGACGTCATCCAAGATGTCAACTATCTTGCATTTTTCTGCTTTCAGTGTGAACATTTTGTGCTATTTTTCGCCTAAAAAAAGTGAAAACACGCATTTGTATATAAAAAATCCAAGAAAAACCCTATCGGGGGTGGCATCCACCCCACTCCTCCTTGTACGTCAGAGCTTTAAGTTTTTAGGTTTCAAACTGAAATGCTTAAATAATGTGTCCATTCAAATAAGAACTCTTGTACAGTGCTTGAAAGTGTCACCGTTTGTTTTGCCTGAAAGTACATACACCACAGAAGCGAATTTGGAAGCTCTGGACTGAGAGTACAAGGCATAACCAAGAAAGCAGAAGCAATGTCGAATAACAAAATTTATATAACTTCACACGTTATCTTACAAATCACTGAACGGAAATTTGAAATCTCGATTAATGACCATTCAGGAAAGGCAATCTTTTTTCATCTCTACATTTTATTAGTGAATTTTTGAGCTTAGCAATAATTTAGTAACACTACTTAACATAAACCTTTGTACAAAGTTTTTTCTGACGTCTCTTTTATAGATACTAGATATTTTTTCTCAAGTTTACAACTTCAGTATTGTCAAACAATCGTTTTGCTAAATAAACCTAAGCTTTTAAGGTGGTACTGGACCCTAATTTAGTGATTTTTAGGACATTTTCACTGGGACTAAACAGGATTATACAGGATTCTGAAAAGAAAAACAGTTTTTTCATTTAATTTAAGGAATCTGTGGAATTTGAAGAATTCAAGGGTGCTATTGAGACTGCCATTTTAACATAAATCAGACGTCACTGAAAGGGGGTTCAAACATTTGAAGCAAGAATTTAATCAATGACATAAAACACTACAACAAAACTTTTCACCGGACTGCGTCACAGGAAGTTAAAAAGTAACGATTTTAGGAACAAAAAATGAAATTTTGATTTGTAGTGAATACATTACCTTATCACGCAAACAGCATCGAACATCTCATGACGCACTCCGGTGAAAACTTTCGTAATTATACGTATTTGAAGCCTGCCAAGTTTGGTAGCAAATAAATAAATCGTACAGGAGATATTCTGTCTACATTGAGTGCATATTTATGCCATAAGCGCCCAAATTGTTCAAAACACGCCATAATTTTTCGTAATTCCTTCCCCGATCGATTCTAGTGTGATCTTCGCCTTGCCGCCATGTTTTACAAGCCAGCAATACGTATTTCCAGCGGTAAATTCCAAATTTTGCTCTATATAAGGTCTTTCTGCCCTTATAAAGAGAGTCTATTTTCCCGCGAAACCAATCAGAAGCGCCAGCATAAACAATGACACCTTTCCTTGGCAACTGATGTCATGGAGTGCAGCGCTGACAGAGCTATTTGACTCGCGTTGTGAACTTTAGAGTTATTCTACGAAATAGAAAAGAACCGTGGCTTTTTATGATGAAATGAAGCTTCCATAGATATTTGTGAACACTAGTTGTATTCTGCAAAGGACAAGATTGCGATTTCGACGACCAGTAAGAAGAAGTTGTGTTCGATAACTCCAGACAATGGCTTGTATTTCAGACTTCAATGTCACGTAACGAAACTTAAGCTTACATTGCTCCGTCTTCGTACAAAAAGAGACATTTCAGTATGTCGATACCGGCGAAATACTATGGTAGATAATAAGAGAAAGCTAACTTGTGATATTCCATTTAAACTAGCATGAATAAAGCACACTAAGCAAAGAGTATGTGACTTGCGATAATTTGGCAATCGAAACTTGAGATCGCAAACTGTCAAATTCGCATACCGTAGGGAATGTTTTCGTAAACCGCAATTACAATTTGAGCCGTTTGTTGTGGTAATTTTCCCGCAAAATTTGCCTTGGAGACGAAACTTCAGTTGCTTATATCTCGCCAAATACAAATTCCCTTGAACTGAAAATTTGTAAACAGACATATTTCGTGATAAACTTCAAGCTGCTTTGAAATCGATCGATTTGAAAAGCGTCACTTTAGCCTCCAGTACCACCTTAAAGAAACCTTTTTTACAAACTCGACGAAGGTCATGCGATTTCCCACTAAGGAAAACGCCGGTTGTCCAAAAGCACCACGCGATTTCCCGTCAAGAAAAGATGGAAGATGGCTTTCTCCTCCCCCCTCGCCCTGGGACTGCCCTCCCTATCCCCCAGAGTATGGTACGTACGTACGGATGGGCTGGCGTGGCGTACGCTGTCGTCAGAACCAAAATTTCTCACATCGATAGGTTACCAAATTTTCGTACCCATGGTGCTCCGCTGCGCGTGCTTCGCGCCCGGAAGCTCCGCTATAAACTTCTCGAGTGTGTGCAAGGGTCGGTATAGGGTATTAAGAATATATGAGATCTAAGGAGCAAGAGAAATGCAATGTCAAAAATTATTAAGTGCGCAAGGGAGTCGGCAACAACGCATTAGAGATAAGGGGAAAGGGAGATCGATTGTATGAACTCATCTAGTGTGCACAAGTTTCGACAAAAGGACTATCATGAGTAAAAGAGGTCAAGAAGATAAGCGTGTTGAGTAGGTTCAAAAGTTGGCAAGAGTACAAAGGAATAAGAGGCAAGAGATCGTTAGTGTTAGCAAATGTATTGAGGGCAAAAATCACCATAATGTATGAGCTATAAAAGGGAAAAGAGATCAAGAGTTATGAGTGTCGACAGAGTGTTCACAAGATTTCTAAGAGAATTTATAGCGTAGCTCCAGCTCGGGAGGCGCACCAGCGGAGCACCATGGGTAAGAAAGTCTGGTAGCCTATCGATGCGAGAAATTTTGGTTCTGACGTCAGCGTACGTCCGTCCGTCAGGAGCCCGCGTCCCTACGTTCGTACAGACTTTGGGGAATGGGGAGGGGAATCCCAGGGCAACCCGACGGGGAGAGGAGAATGTCAACTTTTCTTGGCGGGAAATCGCGTGGTGCTTTTGGACAATGAGCGTTTTTCTTGGCGGGAAATCGCATGGCCATCGTCGATTTTGAAAAGAGGTTTTCTAAAAGCATAAGCTAATTTAGCAAAACGACCGTTCGACAGTACTGAAGTTTTCGACTTAAGAAAAAATATCTACTATCCATAAATGGAAAGAAAATGTTCAAAAGAATACTCAGTTGTTTTTTGGTGGGAGGTGAAAAGTTCAAGTTACGAAATTTGCCTTCGAGGACTTCATCTTTGTTGTGTTCTGCTGCGCTGCGAACTCGGTCGGCACATCGCTTGAGTTCGCAGCATTTGACAGGAACCAGTGCCGATGCCAAACATAGCAAAGCTAGTGCCTTCTGGTTTTTTTCTGTCTACAGCCATGGTTTTCGCGGCGGTCGGAACACATTTTCCCGGGAAAAACGCCCGCGTGTTTATCTCGAGCGAGCTGCTATCGATAAACAGAAACAGAAGCATATTGTCACGTGAATAGAGATAAGCACTAATATTAACACGAATTTTGTAGTTGTAATTAGTGTGGCGCAATGGACATCGCGCCTAGCTGGGAAGGGGGTCTCAGAGGGTAAAATAGTTTTTAACGACTTCAATGAGAGTATTTTCAGAAATTAATAAGTACCAGCGAAAAAAAGTGGAGCTCCACTTTTAGGCTTGGCTTAATGTATATACTGTACAAGGGATAGGAGGCAAAAGGATCAACAGCAACAACAAATTAACAACAGCAAACTTTATTTACACTCGAATTTAACAGTAGCATGGAAATGGTAATATCTCTGAGCGAAAAACTAATAACTAAACAAAAATAACAAAATAAGTTAAAAGGATGCCTACAATGACAATTTATAAAATACTATTATAAGATGTAATTATTTTACAGAATTGATTGAAGTTTACAGAGGTCCTATAATTATTGGGGAGTGTATTCCAGCATTTGGCCTCTAAGTAACTAAAAGAATGAAGGCCATGCTATGTGGAATTCACTTTAGTGAGGGACAAAATATCACTGCCAATAAGTGCCGGAGGGATAACTAAGCATTTCCTTCAGGGAGGGAAGGAATCGAGAGTAACTTACTGATTGCGCAGAAGAGTGCATGTCTTGAGTAAATGAGCAAAAGAGCAATGGACAAAATAAAGCGCACAAGAGTCACAAGATTGCTTGGGAGATAAGTGACAAAACAGACCGAGAGTATAAACCCATGGAGTGCGCACAAGAGTCGACAAGAGTGCACGAGAGATGAGTAACAAAAGAGCTCGAGGATATCAGGTCACTGACCTGGCATACAATTACATGAAAGATAAGAGGCATGAGAGATCGAGATTTAAACTTACTGAGTGCGCACAAGAGTCGAGGAGTGCATGAGTGAAGCGGGGTGAAAAATAGTTTAGAGTATTATCTTACCGAGTGTGCGCAAGGGTCGGCAAGTAGATCCAGCGTAGAAATTTATTAAATAATAATAATAATAATAATAATAATAATAATAATAATAATAATAATAATAATAATAATGCAATTCTTTATACAGATGGTCTATGTCACGCAAGGTGGTTTTCAATGGTGCACTGTGAAAATATAACAAGATAAAATTTAACTAAAATACTAAAATGCTGATATTGAAATATTAGAAAAGAATTAAGAGGGATTAAACACCTAAGTTCTACTTAAAAGTTGAAGAAAATGGAAAGCTATTTTAAAATTTAAACCTATTATGTAACGATATTCTAAAAGCATTATAAGATAGGTTTCTCATCTCCATAGGCAGGGCATTCCAGACAAGTAAGGCACTATTTAGGGATCTAAGCAGTCCCCAGTTAGTATCTGATTTTATGATTCGAACAGTGTCCTTTGACCGAGTGTTGTGACTGTGACAGTCTGAACCTCGGATGATCATGTTGTTTCTATTGTCCGAGTTTATTAAATTGTACACATAAAGGCAGCGTTTTCATTTGTCTTCTGGTTGTAAGATTCACCCAATTCAGATCTTCAAGTGCTTCAGTTGAAGACGAATGTGGCGTCCTATCCAGGACCATCTTGGCTGCTCTATTTTGGAGAACTTGGATAGAATCCATTAAAACTTTGTTGTTTTTGTCGCCCCATACGATACTTGCATATTCAAGTATTGGGATGACCATTGTTGTGACATAGATCTTTCTTGCATAAACAGGGAGCAGACGCTTAATTCTCTTTAAAACACCTAACCTCTTCGCAACTTTGCTTTGTAATTGGTCAATATGATCGTGCCAGGTTAGGTACTGATTTATGGTCACGCCAAGGTATTTGAATTCCGTAACGTTCTCCAGCCGATCGTAATTAGCGTCAAGAGCTATATCATTAAATTGACTCAGTTTCGTACGGCTACCGAGTGGGGGGGGGACAGGGGGGTTTAAACCTCCCGCTTCCCGTACCCTTTAATCCCGGTTCCCGCACTGTATTTTTTGGCTCCCGCCCCTTTGCATTTTTTCGATTGCGAAATATTGCATAATGTTGCGTAATTTTTCCCTTTTTCTCCCGCTTCCCGCCACCTTGGGAATCCCGCTTCCCACCCCCTCTTCTCCCGCCTCCCGTACACCTCCCGCCCCCTTTTCTCCCGGTCTCCCGCCCCCCTGTCCCCCCCCCCTACCGATGATCATAAACTTCGACTTTGCAACATTTAATGTCAACTTATTGTCGTGTAGCCAGGATGTAATCGCTGCCAGGTCCGCATTTGGCTTTAATTGCAAATCAGTTGGCGAATTCTCATGACAGTAAAATGCCATGTCATCAGCAAACATAGTCATCCTTGAGTGTTTTAGTACAGATTGAATGCTATTTATATACACTAAGAATAACAACGGACAAGTGGACAAGGGAGTCAACAACAATGCACGAGAGGCAATGGGCATGAGAGATCGATAGCATGCATTGATGACGTGTGCAAAACCACAGGTAGCCAAAGCTTCAGTTATAGGACAGAAAATCCGAATAAAATTGGCTGAAATTACGACTTTAAATCACCTGCTATTTGGGGCAAAGGTTCGCTCTCCGAGCGAGAATAAACGTCTTCCTAATTTTTTTTTCTGTCAACCAGTATGCAAAGTTGCACATTTTTCCCGCACTCAAACATACTTGTTTTCATTAAATGAGTAGCCTGTTCCAGGCGTTCAGATAGTGGCGCACGATAGAAAAAAATGGACGCTCCAGAAAAAAACAAAAAACGAGAAAGGACTGGGGAAATTCTCATTTTTTTCTCCGCCACCATCTGAACGCCTGGAACAGGTTACTAAATAAGCTATAAGTCTTGAAAAGAACCATTTGCACTCACTACCTCCGCAAACTAGAATAAATCCATAATGAATAAACAACCAACTATACGGCACCGAAAAGGCTTCCTCTTTTTTTCAACGGACCATTTCATAATTGGGAGCTTTATACGTAACGGTTAGTTCCTAAAATTCCTCTTCTTCCACACGCTGCCCAATCCATTTTTCCTGTGGACTAAACTGTGAGTAAATCAGGGTCGAGAGAAACGGTTAACTGCCCTCCCCTCCCACAGCATTTTGTCCGCGCCATTGGAGAACGGTCACGCACTATATATTTGAGAGCCAACCGTCACGCACACACATTGCAGCTGTATTTAGCAGACTGCGGACGCAGCGTTAAATAACTGCCGAAAAGTTTCTTATAGTTGACCTTCGCTCCCCCTTCAAACATGAAAGGACGAATAATTATATTCTCTATCACTGGTTGTCCCTTCTGTATGCGAGCAAAAGACAAAATGCAAAAACTTGGTTTAGAATATATCGACATCAACTTGGATAGTTATCCCGAGAGAAGGTCCGAAGCGAGGGAAAGATCCGGCAGGAATACTGTGCCGCAAATATTCTTCAACAACCGACATGTTGGCGGGTTCGACGACTTCGATAAACTGGTAAGAAGACATCTTGGGGTTAATTCTTAAGTTAGGGGAGCATGGCGTAGTTTAGTTTGACTTTCGTGGTTAAAGAAAAAAAGACGAAGTGTGCTACAAGCATGGTTCTGAATGCGGAAAAGTTGCTAAATTTTTCATGCGTCCTTGGGAAAAAGTGTTAAGCCTACAGCTGTTTCTGTAAGCTTATAGTACAGTTTAAAAGAAGCAACACTTAACGTCACAAAATATTGCCAAAATTTAAGAATTCGTGCTAAGAAAATACTTGTAATAATAACTTAAAGTCTCTAAATAAACACAGGTAAGCTTATTAATTAGCTCAAGTTATATTGCTTGTCAAAGGTTTATAGCAATGGGTCTTCTAATCGCTTGCGACGAAATGAAAAGTCGACAGTTTATTGTTGTCTGCAGTTTGAAATTTCTTTCGGTATCCATCGTGTTTCTACTTCTTGTTTAACCAAAATTTGATCACGTAATCTTCATCTTTTTATTATGGAAATACGTTCTGACTGTCAAAGATACGTCAGTTGGAAATCATGGTGACACTGCATTTATTTACATAACAGCTCGAGTGTAACATCTCATATTGGCTGATATATATTGCAAAAGCTGATATATTCACGCTATATATTACCTTTCACGTGTGAGGTTATTGTCCATATTTGCGTCAAAACCAGACATCCATTTATATAAAATATTTCTCTGTGCTAAAAATATACACTGACTGTCGTGCAACTTCCTTGGGTAAATTATATGATGGAAGGGGGTACCGGTAGTTAAGGATTTGATTTAGGCAAGTTTGCCATTTTTGAGGCTGTTAATTGTCTCATACAATCAGACTGATTTTTTTTTACCTACTGCTGAAGGTTACAAAAGTGTTATGTAATTGGTAGGCCACTCAACTCCGATAGCATTTATATAACTTCCAATATAATAGTAAAATTTATTTATAAAATTATGCACAAGTTTACATTTGAAATATGCTCAACCGTGCATAACAGTCCCACAAAATTATCTTTAAAACAACAAAAAGAGACTTTAAAATCTAAAATCTAAAAATCTAGAACTTACGATACTACAAAAATCTAATCCTACCATTAATTTAATAAAATAACTCCGTACTATTCATAGCAATTAAATGCCTCCTTAAAATATGCACTCATAGCATCTATTTTAAAGCTGTCATGATACTTTTTAAAGAAATAAATGAGGCAGAAATTTGTGTCATCAGTGCTTTAATTAGCTCAAGTAAAATAACTTTGAAGTGATTGACTTTACTGGCAATTAAAATTTGTAATAATGCTTGTTATTTTTGAGTATATAAATTGTACTTTACCTTACCACTTTTATGAAACTAAAATCTACCAATATTGACATTGAAACAATGTTAAAAAAAACAAGTAAAACAGCAGTGGAAATCTCTGTAAAGTTCTTTGAAAACCAGGTGTCAAGTGCTACAATGGGCAATTCCAGAAAATATCCATACCATACCACGGACGGCTTCCATATTTTAACCCCCCCCCCCCTGCCTTCAGAATTTCCAAAATGCATCATCCCCCCATGCCCTTGGATTTCCATAATCGTAACCCCCCCCCCCTCCCGTTCGGATTTTCCATTTTTTTGTCAAACCCTTCGGAATTGCCTGCAGGGTTCGCTAATATGCCCAATTTGGCTTATTTTATGGAAAATTATTTCAAAATAATGACTCTACTTCTGTTCAGTGCAGCTGGTTATAGAGGGAGTCATTATGACTCCGGAAATTCTGGAATGAAAATTTAAAAAAATTAAAAATTTTCTCCTCACCCCGCTGTTCAAAAGATGCAACCTACATTAGCTTAACATTGGGCAAACTGGTACAGAACATTAAAATAAGAATATTGTGTGATGTACATGTGTACACTCGGAAGATATTATGATCAAGTGTAATTTCGTTTCCGCGGCATCTTGAATTTGAGCCATCGGGGTCAGCAGTCACTCCTAATCCCACAAGCTTCATTTTGAGACTATATGTTGGCTTGACATGAAGTAGATGAAGTAGTTTCCTCAAAAATGGCATCACCATGTTTGGCACTGCATGGACAAAATAACTTATGAGGCTGCTTTGACGAGAGAAAAAAAAGAAACCCAGGTCAAATACTGCGAGGAAATATTGAAGTCCTACTAAATTGTTTGTCATTCGAAAAATCTCTTGGACGTATTTATACAGAAACTGCCTTCAAAGATATAATGTGTAGCATTTCTGGAATTAAATGGCTTGAAAAAAAAGTTGTCCAGTCTCTGTCAGATTCTTGCTGGGAATTTTTTGTTACTTAATGGACCATTTCCCGAATTTGCACAAAGTGCAAAATCCAGCAGGCGCTCCTTAGAAACGAGGGACTGGCGCGAGTTTTCGCCGTTCATGCGACGGGAGTACAAGAAATGTACAAGTGGTAAGAAACGTAGATTTTTCATATTTTATTCTGATAAATTCATCAATGTTAAGGCCTCTGGAGCTTGATGTACAAGCCACCTTTTGTCGGTTTTCTTCCGCAAATGAACGCGAACACATCTGATCGATCGATGCTTGTCTTGTATCCTGCTTCCGCAGTAGTCAGCAGTGTCGTCAGTTCGTGCTTTATTTGCGAACTAATTTTAAAAGTCCATAAAATTAGCATTTTCAAGGAATACACTCTTGTCTGTCTCCTGTGGAAATCCCAGATCTAAACCCCCTCCCCATGTCCTCAGAATTCCATTCGTACGTATCCCCTCGTGCCTTTGGATTTCCAGTTCAAAGAACCCCCCCTTGCCCTCAGAATTCCGAAAAGCCGTCCGTGGTATGGTATGGATATTTTCTGGAATCGCCCAATTGATCTCAGACTGAGCTGGGGATAAAGGGTTTTTCAGAAAAGTAATCATCACTTGATCACAGTTTTGTTTACCTGCAAGAACTGACACAAGATTGGTAACACCCAACTTTTACTCACAGTCACTTCCTGTCCTGGCCTCAGAGAGCACTTTTCCTGAAGGTAATTAATTATAACTACATGTAGTATAGGATGATCTTGTATTTCTGTTGAGGATAATAGTTACAGGTTTATTCATGATATGTTCAGCATTACAAATCTTGTGCACTCGGCTTGCAGTAGACAAGCTTGTGATCAAGTAACAATTTTGTCAAACTACAGTGTTGAAATCAGCAGTTTGAGAAGTGGGCTGGAAAAAGCACTGTCCATGAATTCCTGAGATCGACAGTAACATCGTGCTGCCCCCCTGAATTTAACACAATCTTGTTCCTAGACTGAGAATGAACTTCAGGAGTTGATCAGAGAAGTAGAAGAGAACCCTGCCCCACCGGATGCTCCACCACCACCTGCTCCTAGGTCAGCAGATACAGGGAATGGTAAGAGACAAAAGAGGGTTGCTAGCTATGTAAAATTATTGGTTGCCTGAATCATTTACAAAGTTTGTAATCAAGAACACTTAGGAAGACTGTAGTTGGTCATGCTTTTCTTTTACCATAATGTTTGACCATCATCTTTGCAACTCACAGGTTCAGTTCATCAACTCATGATATTTTGGGGTTGAGGTGCTGTGAGGGTTGAATGATGTGTTTGGGCCTGGCCTCAATGCCATTGTGTTGTTTCCTTACACACGACACTTTATCGCACGCTGTCTTTGTCCACCCAGTAGTCTAAATGGGGACCACTAAACCACTGAGGAAACTAAAATAGGCAAGCATCTCATTTGGGGAAGTTGGGGGATGGGTGTTTAGTCTGTAGCCCTGTTAACATAATGTTCCAGAAACTGGTGTAGGGTAGCCTGCAAGCAGGCTCAGTTACTGTGTTATTCGCATGAGTATCTTGGTGGTGAAGCCATGATTTGCGAGCCAGTGAGAAGAATTCTTCTCGCTGGCTCGCATATCACGGCTCCATCACCAAGAACTAGCAGCTCACACAAAGAACACACTAATTGAGCCTGCTCACAGGCTAGGTGTAGATGGGCTACTTTTAAATTTTGGCCAGTGGGAGGGAAGGTGGTAGGGGTGTGGTACGAGCAATTACTCGTTAGTTTCTTTCCTGGAGAAAGAATGAATATTGCTTATAGTCACTCGCTTAAAAAGATGACCTTTACTCCACATTGTCTCTGATCAATGGAGGAAAATCCAGCAAAACTGCTCTACTATGAAGGGGTGGTAGTCCTTCCCTTCACCCTAGGTAGCACTCTTTGTCATTGTGGTGAACCTTCTTAATGTCTTAGTAATAATTCCAAGAGCTATGCCAGCTGTAGCCCTATTTCCAGCCATTTTGTGTGCCGGTGTTTGTTGGAGGAGGATGAAAATCAGACTTGCTAAATGCATGCAGTGGCTGTGCCGCAGCCCCAGGTTGGCTCAATTTTTAAATGCCAGATGGGCTGACCACTGGAGAGGCCTGACAAAGGACAGTGGCTGACCCTCTAGGTAGGGGGTGGGGTGTGGGGCTAATCACCCCACCTGGTAAAATCTCTTTTTGATTCCTGGGAGACCCCTAAAAATGGTCCTTTGTGCCATGTGGCACAATGAGGCTTTTAAGTGAAGGTTGTGTACATGTACAGTAGATAATGCTTCCAACCTCTTGAGCAGCAAAAACTGAGACCCTAGTGCTTTCTCTGGTGTGCATTAGTTTGGACATAGACAACCCTTACATACTGATTTTCATATCTCCTGATTCTGTTTGTAGCACAGGAAGGGGAGGATATCGACTTCACCTGTGAACTGGATGAGTATGCACAGCTTGTCAAAGACTTCAAAGCAAGTGGACTTATAAAAGACCACCGCAAAGGTTTTATCCGTAATTATAAAAACTCCTTTGTTGGCAAGGAAGCTGTAGATTGGCTTGTAGCATCAAAGAAAATAGGCAAGTGTGTATAGATATTTGATAGATTGAGTTACTTACCACTGGCAGGGGAATGTTTGAAACATTTCACTTAATTGAATGTCCTTGACTTTGCAGGGGCTTAGTGAATATTTGTTAGTAGTAATTTGACAGTGTAATTTTTTTAGAAGGAAACTTGTCCAAATTTTACTACCCTGTGAACAGAATTCCACTTGAACTTCTTGGAGCATTTATATCTTTTTTCTTTATTTTATTAAAAGATTGTGCCTACAGGATAGTTAAGTGTGTATTTGCAAATGAGAAACAAAAAACCAAAACAACTACAACAACAACAACAATAACAACAACAACAAAACAAGACGAAAAAGACTCGATAACAAACAGTTGAATCTTGGGTTCTAGGCAATCATGTCCAAAGTATTTTTGTTTCTTTAAATGTTTCATTGAGGATCTTGAAGATCTTGTCAAAAAATGGCAACCAAAAACACCAATTTTAGAAAAAACAAAAACAAGAAAAGAAACAAACACATCACTTAGGATGTTTATCCACGGAGCCCATCAATGAATGCTTGTCATTTGACTATTTTATTGAATACGTTATCTCTTTGTTACAAATAATTTTTCAGAAAGGGAGAAAGCAATAGAGATGTGTCGTCAGCTTGTGGAGCGCAACTTTGGACATAGTTTGGGAAAAGGGAAGGAGACAGAGTTTAGGGATGATGACAGCATTTATCGTCTTCTTGAAGATGATGAATCGACTGCTCTAAACTCAGGAATGAGCTCCGTGTGTGAACCTCGGCCAGCACCTCAAGTGGCAGAAGAGTTAAGGCGATTGATCCTAAACCTTTATAGTCAGTTTTTGTCCAAGGATGGGAAGGTACTCGATCAATTAATTACATAGTTTGTATTTAGGATGATGCTGTTTTACTTAGGAAATGCTAGAGGTAATTCAAAGTTTAAGGAATACTCGTGGACTGTTACAGTGAGACCTGGAATTCGTATTAACGATTTTCTTCCCCCCTCCTTCATCTCCCCCGCCCTGCTTCCCTTCCTTTCTTGTTCGTTTGTTCCTTCGTTCCTTCCTGCATTCGATCGCTCATTCTCCTTCTTTCTTCATCAGTACGCTCGCTTCTTCATTCGTTCTTTCGTTCGTTCGTTTCTTCGTTCCCTGTTTGTTGATTCCTTCCTTCGCTGGTTTATTAACCATTTAACGAAAATTTGTCTACTAGTTTGTTCAGTGTGATTGTATGATTGATTATTGTCCGTGAAAGACTGAGCCTAAGAAAAGACCATCGTTGGACTGAAGTAAAACATTTATCGTCATTTGATGGCGGCTATCTCTAAAATAGGGAATGAGGAATCGAGGAACGGGGAATGGGGAACGGGGAACGGGGAACGGGGAATCTCTAAAATAGGGAATCTCTAAAACGGGGAATCTCTAAAATAGGGAATCTAAAACGGGGAATCTCTAAAACGGGGAATCTCTAAAATAGGGAATCTCTAAAATGGGGAATCTCTAAAACAGGGAATCTCTAAAATAGGGAATCTCTAAAACGGGGAATCTCTAAAACGGGGAATCTCTAAAACGGGGAATCTCTAAAACGGGGAATCTCTAAAATAGGGAATCTCTAAAATAGGGAATCTCTAAAATGGGGAATCTCTAAAATAGGGAATCTCTAAAACGGGGAATCTCTAAAATAGGGAATCTCTAAAACGGGGAATCTCTAAAACGGGGAATCTCTAAAACGGGGAATCTCTAAAACGGGGAATCTCTAAAATAGGGAATCTCTAAAATAGAGAATCTCTAAAACGGGGAATCTCTAAAATAGGGAATCTCTAAAACGGGGAATCTCTAAAATAGGGAATCTCTAAAACGGGGAATCTCTAAAATAGGGAATCTCTAAAATAGGGAATCTCTAAAACGGGGAATCTCTAAAACGGGGAATCTCTAAAACGGGGAATCTCTAAAACGGGGAATCTCTAAAATAGGGAATCTCTAAAATGGGGAATCTCTAAAACGGGGAATCTCTAAAAGAGGGAACCTCTAAAACGGGGAATCTCTAAAATAGGGAATCTCTAAATCCACAAGCCCAAACTAAAATCTCATGTCTGTTTTTCTCTCTACCATAATTTGGAAAGGATAGATAACCCAAGGGACCCTATAAACGCGTTGCGTGACCAACTCGTCAGACATCCCTTTAATAAGGCACCGTAATTGCAGTTTGAAGAGAGGTATCTTTTTTGGTGTAATAAAATTGAGTGAACTGAAATAAATCACATCCTGCTGATTGTGATACAATTTATTTTTGTGTGTTGACTGCCGATACTACTTGCAACGCTTCTTTAAGTCTTATTCCACGCTCCAGTTTCTCATTACTGTCACCTGTATTTTGATTGAACTGGTTAGCATTTGTATTACAATAAGAAGATACTGCACAGCTAAGTCGCGGAAACGCACACAGGAACGTTGTTGGCCAGATTCCATCCCCACTTTCCTGTTTACATTTCAAATAAAGAGTTTATGTTTACTACACGTAGAAGAGAGTCAGAACACCTCGACTTCTCATTCTGAACAGTGCGTAAGATATTTGATGCAAACTGACGGACCCGTGAGGAAACCGAAACTAAATAGGATCCAAACCCACCAATGGCAGTTCACGTTTGTAATGGGAATTCTTTGGATAATTTTTTCATGGCCAATCAAAGAAAACGTAATGATAACTTTGTACAAGTGGCATCGGAACGGCGCGCAGCACTGTAACAGAAAAGCGCTGCTTCGATTGCGAATTGCCGAGTCGACCAAGCCGTGTTCCACCGTGGAAAGGTAAGCAAACATCACCACCCGTGATACCCTGCTAACAGAGACTTTTCGTTTTGTATTCCCGATAAACAAAACAACTAAGCGAAATACGAGAGACGCGAACATCATCGTACATGCTAAGAAAACTTTCCAGAAAGAATTAACACTCTGCTAGCAGGGTATACCTATAAACTGTAAACTGTTAAGCACGTTTTCGAATTCTCATATGAACGGTAAATACCTATGTTGTATTATTTTACTGTAAGCAAAAGAAAAAATGTACAACAGCCTCATTTTACCAATAACTAATAAAGGAGCCATTTACGCTGGCTTTGCGCCTCGAGCCAACAACATGTGACTGTGATGTCGTGACCTTTTACGTCTCGACTGTGATGGCGTGCCTTTTGACATCTTCAGCCAAAAACATGTTGCGTTTTGTGAGGTGACTGTTATTGTCTAGACTTGTTCCAGATAAACCTCATTTTTACTTATTTTCGTGCGTCTTAATTTTAGCGAATTGGAAAAAAAATTGAGAAATTAAAGGCCAGCACAAAAAATCCTCTCAAAATTTACACACGCAGAATGTAATACACTCGTGAGAAATTTGCATAATCAAACATATGAATCAATAAATATAAGAGCGATTTTCGTTTGACCTTGAAGTAACTACGTGCGAACAAACAACAAAGGAATCAAACAATGGCAATTTAATTTAATTGGTTTAGGGAACAGACACAAACGCACACGGCTTTTGGTTGGTTTAGCGAACATCAAGCATTATCCACCTAGTAAAGAGCTTTCATGTACCTCTGTATTCAACAATACGATTGCACAATGGAACAATGCTTTACCCATATTAGGGTTCTCTTCAGCGGTAAAGGAACGAGGTCTTGTTTTCACATTTTTAACTAGTGGCTGATGAAACAAATAACGAACACTTACGGAAACACTTTTTCAAGGTCAAACGAAAATCGCTCTTATATTTATTGACTCATATGTTTGATTACGTAAATTTCTCACGAGTGTATTACATTCTGCGTGTGTAAATTTTGAGAGGATTTTTTTGTGCTGGCCTTTAATTTCTCAATTTTTTTTCAATTCGCTAAAATTAAGACGCACGAAAATAAGTAAAAATAAGGTATATCTGGAACAAGTCTAGACAATAACAGTCACCTCTCAAAACGCAACATGTTTTTGGCTGAAGATGTCAAAAGTCACGCCATCACAGTCGAGACGTAAAAGGTCACGACATCACAGTCACATGTTGTTGGCTCGAGGCACAAAGCCAGCGTAAATGGCTCCTTTATTAGTTATTGGTAAAATGAGGCTGTTGTACATTTTTTCTTTTGCTTACAGTAAAATAATACAACAGAGGTATTGTTACTGTTCATATGAGAATTCGAAAACGTGCTTAACAGTTTACAGTTTATAGGTATACCCTGCTAGCAGAGTGTTAATTCTTTCTGGAAAGTTTTCTTAGCATGTACGATGATGTTCGCGTCTCTCGTATTTCGCTTAGTTGTTTTGTTTATCGTGAATACAAAACGAAAAGTCTCTGTTAGCAGGGTATCACGGGTGGTGATGTTTGCTTACCTTTCCACGGTGGAACACGGCTTGGTCGACTCGGCAATTCGCAATCGAAGCAGCGCTTTTCTGTTACAGTGCTGCGCGCCGTTCCGATGCCACTTGTACAAAGTTATCATTACGTTTTCTTTGATTGGCCATGACAAAATTATCCAAAGAATTCCCATTACAAACGTGAACTGCCATTGGTGGGTTTGGATCCTATTTAGTTTCGGTTTCCTCACGGGTCCGTCAGTTTGCATCAAATATCTTACGCACTGTTCAGAATGAGAAGTCGAGGTGTTCTGACTCTCTTCTACGTGTAGTAAACATAAACTCTTTATTTGAAATGTAAACAGGAAAGTGGGGATGGAATCTGGCCAACAACGTTCCTGTGTGCGTTTCCGCGACTTAGCTGTGCAGTATCTTCTTATTGTAATACAAATGCTAACCAGTTCAATCAAAATACAGGTGACAGTAATGAGAAACTGGAGCATGGAATAAGACTTAAAGAAGCGTTGCAAGTAGTATCAGCAGTCAACACACAAAAATAAATTGTATCACAATCAGCAGGATGTGATTTATTTCAGTTCACTCAATTTTATTACACCGAAAAAGATACCTCTCTTCAAACTGCAATTACGGTGCCTTATTAAAGGGATGTGTGACGAGTTGGTCACGCAACGCGTTTATAGGGTCCCTTGGGTTATCTATCCTTTCCAAATTATGGTAGAAAGAAAAACAGACATGAGATTTTAGTTCGGGCTTGTGGATTTAGAGATTCCCTATTTTAGAGATTCCCCGTTTTAGAGATTCCCTATTTTAGAGATTCCCCGTTTTAGAGATTCCCCGTTTTAGAGATTCCCCGTTTTAGAGATTCCCTATTTTAGAGATTCCCTATTTTAGAGATTCCCTATTTTAGAGATTCCCCGTTTTAGAGATTCCCCGTTTTAGAGATTCCCTATTTTAGAGATTCCCCGTTTTAGAGATTCCCCGTTTTAGAGATTCCCTATTTTAGAGATTCCCCGTTTTAGAGATTCCCCGTTTTAGAGATTCCCTATTTTAGAGATTCCCCATTTTAGAGATTCCCCGTTTTAGAGATTCCCTATTTTAGAGATTCCCCGTTTTAGAGATTCCCCGTTTTAGAGATTCCCCGTTTTAGAGATTCCCTATTTTAGAGATTCCCCGTTTTAGAGATTCCCCGTTTTAGAGATTCCCCGTTTTAGAGATTCCCTATTTTAGAGATTCCCCGTTCCCCATTCCCCGTTCCTCGATTCCCCATTCCGTATTTTAGAGATAGCCATTTGATGGCGTCAGTTTTCGGTTTAGTGACCCGATAAATTATTTTAGTCAGTGTTTTCATGATGTTTTTTTGGTTGTGAATGACCGGTCATTTTTTAAAGAGTTTTTAGGTGCCTTTTGTTACTGTAATTCGTTCCGTCTGTTGTTCGTTGCAGGTTTTTTGTTAAAGTGATTTTGTTGTTGTTGTTTTTTGAGGTAGGCAGCAAAAAATATACGGCATTTGCACACCGTTTTCCTTATGCCTGACAAGAATCACGGGACAAACTGGTGATAAACTCAGTGAAACTGAATATTCCATTGCCCAAAGTTTTTGATTGTTTTTTACTTCTTTTTGACAAGCGTTTTTTATGGCTTTTAAAGGGGCTATGTCACGCTATTTTAGCATCTTTTAAAAAAGCTAAAAAGTGTCTTGGCATCAATTGATTTCCAAAAATAAGGGTCTAGCTTTGTTACGCCACTGAAACTGTTTCCTGTCGTCTGTTGCTACTGATGGCAAGGATGGAAATGGATTGAAACTTGAAAAAATTGGGCCAATTTTTTCAAGTTTGATGCTATGTTCTCAAAAATCACCAAAAAAAAAATATTATGGTTAGCTCTGCCTGATAAAATTCATTTGAAATCTTCCTCATAGTTTTACAAGAGCATTTTGTGTATGAGTAAAGGCACTAGGTTATGATTTTAACAAGAATTGACCTAAAATAGCAAAATCCTCGTGACATAACCCCTTTAAGCAATTGGCCAGTTAAAATAAAAGAACTTAGTTATGAGGTGGAGTTGTCGAGTTTCATGTTCGTGCTTGCCACTTCTCTAATATAGTTACTGGATATGATTTGTCAGCTGAAATGGAACTCATCAAAAAGTGATCAAAAGATGCCCTTTAAGCCCCAGTATCAATGTTCTCCTCACTGTTCTCCAAGTATTTCTCATGGTACTAGTTGGGAGAATTTGCGTACACATCAAGACACCTCATCTTTAGTGATCATTTCCTTTATTCTCATAACCTGCATGTTTGATTAAGTTGTAATACTGTAAGGAGAAATTAGATGCTTGTCACTATTGGGCTTGAAGGGTTAAATTTAAAACAGTAATCACAAACTTTGTTCAAGGTGTAATGGTACGGCCAGCGCGTAGCAATGTAAAACAACTTCCTCACTGACAACTTGGCCGAGCTGGGCACTGACGGCCGAGTCTAAGTTTGGCCTGGTTTAACACTAAATCAAAGGTGTTACTAAGTTCCAAAGAGCCACGTCTAATCAGGTCAAAATTGTCAGTAGTGTAGCACCTCTCAAAAGCTTGTATTTTCATTGGACCGCTATATGTAGCAGCTCTATTGTTTTTACGCCTCGCTCTTTGTTTCTTTTGTTCTATTGTTTAGCGGACTAATCGTGGAAGACCTTACGACAGCTGCTACATCGCCCAAAATTGTGTTATTAGAACTTGGACGATTCACAGACTACAAAGGGCACATTTATGCATAGTCTAACAAACTGTGATAATCGTCCTGACCTTGATTAAAATAGGTTTAGAACTTCATTGTATTTTGTATTTTTTATGTTTAGGGTACCAGGGCTCCTATTGATAGCGGCATTATTGTAATGCTGATGGACTACCTTGGCAGATCAATAAAGCTGTCTCTCTCTAACCCTGTTGAAACTTGTTTATGAAATCAGCCCCCAGTAACTTTTCTTTATCGTTACCACACTAGTCTGTGGTACATACTTACATTACTGACCCGGCAGTATGTAGGACGTGACTTTTCTATTATGTGAACCAAGACCCAGTTTCCCTGTATATCAGTAGTTATAGTATAACGCTAAATTTTGGCGTGCTCCCATTGGTCGAAATCGATCACGTGACCCGATAGTGTCTCTCCTCAGCGGGCGCCTATCAGCGCACAGTGCCCGTTTTTGGCAATTTTCGCTCAAAATTTAGCGTTGTACAATAAAAACAAGACAGTTCTTCTGTCTCAGGCCCTAGGTGTGATAGGTTCCCTCGGAAATTTGATGTTCAAACTTCATATAAGCCCTCCTAATATTTGTTGTGAACATCGAATTTCCTCGGGCAACCCATCACATGATAATTCCTTCGACAGAAGAACTAGAGCATCCGATCGATGCTTTTGAAGTTATGGATTCTTTGAGCTCCACGCCCGTGACAAATTGTCAAACATTCAGTTACACCTCTAAACTGTTCTTATGTTAAACAAACCGTTTTATCACATGAAACAGGGAGTTGACTACGCCGCCATGGGTCAGAGTAAGGAATTCAAGGCTTACATAAAGCACACAGCTGAACTACAACGAGTGAAACTAGAAGGAATGACAAGAGAAGAGACGCTAGCGTTCTTCATTAACATCTACAACGCCCTGGTTATCCATGCAAATGTTGTCAGGGGACCCCCTGTTAATCTGTGGCAGAGATACAAGGTAACAGTTCAAATAGCAATTCGGTTTAAGCCAATTTATGCGGTGTAGCTTTTGGTTTGCAATGAGCCTAAATCGTATATAGTTTTGATTAAGGCTGTTGTGCATTCAGTTGCTTTTTGATGTAGACTCCCTTTGCTCTCTTTACTGATCTGAAAATCGGCAAATTCAGCTTTTTAACAATCACGCCAAGCACGAAAACAAACGCACACTTTTCACCAGAGAGGTACATGTATTTATTGATAGAGGTAATCAGCCTATGTTCAGGTATTTTTCTTTGCAGTTTTTGTTATGTTGCAAACCCTGTTAAAATATATTCCTCTGTCTCGTACTCTTGTCACAGCATCTATGTTTTCACCATTGCTGTCTTCAGTTAGACTGCAACACAGTCTATTTGAACGTGAGCTGGTCCGGCAAGCGAAACCGCGTCGTCCTACTGTAGTTCTACAATAAATAACCCGAAACAAGTGTGAATGTGAAAGTTTGGTGTGTGTATTGCAGACTAACTTAGGCTTAACTGCAGGGTTGTCCACAACTTTTCAAGTAGCTGGAAAAAAGTAGCCGGATAGTGATTATTGAGCACAGAAGGCGATCCCTTCTAGGGGGTCTGGGGGCATGCCCCCCTCCCCCCCCCAGGAAATTTTTATATTTTAAGTCCCCAGAAACGGAATTTCCTTGATTCTGAGCACAAATTTCCAATAATGTCAGTTCCAAAAGTAATCATAACTTTTCAATTTTATTCGTATAAACTCATGCCTTCAGTGGCTTTCTACATGTAATTCCCAGAACTCAACGTAATGAACTACTACTCGTGTATCTCTGTGCCAACTAGATTGTTTTACAGTCAATAAACTGCAATCGGAAATAAGTCTCATTTTCATATATCTGCGCCAGTAAAGGAACAAATAATTTGTCTTTAAATATATATATATATACCAAAGTAGCCGGTTAATTCTGCCGGCTGCCGGCTGCCGGCTGCCGGCTGTTAGGGACAACCCTGCTTAACTTAAGGTTGTTATATTTTTTGATGGGGTAGCGGCTTGCTTTAAGATATTGTGTCAGTAACGAGTACAAACTTGGAGAAAAAAAATCGCAGTGTCAATGCCCGTCAGACCACGTAACATGAAATAGCCACTAAAACCATTGTTTCTGATGGATTTTGTTGCAGTTCTTCAACACCATATCCTACACCATTGGGGGTTACACGTTTGCGCTCAACGAGATAGAAAATGGCGTTCTTCGTTCAAACCGCAAGCCCATTGGTGCTGTGACAAAGCCTTTCTCTAAAAACGATCCCAGATTGAAAGTAGCGTTACCTGAGCCAGAGCCTAAGATCCATTTTGCTCTTGTTTGCGGGGCCAAGAGTTGTCCACCGATAAAGACCTACACCTCTTCGGTAAGATTCTTCTACCTTATGAGTGCTCTAAAGCTTCCACTGCAGTCGAAGCTCTCGTAAGCGACCACTTCGGGAATTCAGAAAAGTGGTCGCAACTAGAGCTGGTCGCTTACCAGAATGGGCTCTCATAAGCGACCATGTGATAAAACAATAGAGAGTGGTCGCTTATAAGAGCTTTTAGCGCAAAGCTTGGCATATGTTACTGGTTATAAAATAATAGTTTTGTACAAATGATATTGAAAAGATCTTTATTGCCTATCACAGAAGAGATCCGCGTAGGTACCAGTCAAAGAACCATTAACACTTGTGTTATGTATTACTCTAAATTTGAACAAGAACCGAGTGCTCTTATCAAAGTGTTGACCGAGTGGTCGCTTACGAGAACTTAAAAACAAAGGGAAAAGCCCGTTTGTAATTGACAAAAGTGGTCGCGGTCGCTCACGGGAGCGGTCGCTTACAGTGTTTAAGTGACAAGTCAAACGGGGTCTTACAATGCTGGTAGTTATTAGAGCTAGTCGCTTACGAGAGTGGTCGCAAGGAGAGCTTTGACTGTACTTCAAAAAGTGCCCCCTAACCCTGAAGTCTTCTTTTTTTGTGTGGCTAAATCAAATCTGCCTATTGCCTGTGTAACTTTGTAAAAACAAACAAACAAACAAACAAACAAACAAACAAACAAAAACAACAGCATTAACAACAACAACAACAACAACACAATTCCTGCGTTTCAAAAGTCGGGATTCCCCATTTTAAGGACGGCGTCCTCTCCGTTGCATGTATAGACATTTCACTGGGCCACGTTCGATCTCGGAGTCTCTTTGACTTCTGTTTGTTGTCTCATATCATTCAAAGCCGCAAAATCCAAACCCAAATAAACATATCATCTGGCTACTCAAACGCTGAGTCAAATATTTCGTTTTATGTCAGATCTGAGAACACTGAATAAGACGGTGCATCGAGACACGGCAACATCTGTTGCTGGAACAAAATATTTGTGTCAAAAAATGTACGTGAATTAGGCGCAAACGTGGGTACACTGATGTTTATAAATCCTTCCGCAACAGTTCCTTGTTTTTACGAGGGTTTTAATTACCAACTGAAAAATACTTTGAGATTGTCTATGCCCCAACACCTCCAAGGAAACAAAAGTCATGTCGTCAGCGCGACTTCGTAAGGATACGCCATGGTTTTTAGCAACGTCTCTTGCAAAAACCAACGGGCTCTGTCATAATATGCAACAAACAGAATTTTGAGCGCTTTTCATATTCATGGAATTTTGGGATGAAAAGTAAATCTTCAGAGTTTTGTCGTCAAGAAAGACAAATATGCCTCGATTGACTCGCCACTTTTTGCGCTTTGTTCAGGGAATTGACGAGGAGTTGTCCCTTGCAGCCGAGGCGTTCTTAGAAGGAGATGATGGATGCGTCCTTAATATGCCAAAAAGAGAGGTTAGTGTTTTGACAGGCGTCTCTTTACGTGGTTCTTACAATAGGCTTTGAGTAAGCTGTAGTGGTTAGAGAACTTGCAGATAGGAGGCTACATGTTCAATATTTTCTCGAACTATTCCGTGCAATATTTTAGCAAGTGTAATTAACAGGTTACGAGGCAGTAGCCTCAGAAAAATTCACTACCACACTCCAGAACAGAGCCTTAATAGTCGTGTTGCTCTGCATGGTTTTTCTGAAGTACCGTCACGTAGATTGGATTTAGTGCCCTCCATCGACTAAGCGCCCCCTTTGCGCTAAGCGTCTCCATCTCATTAAGCGCCCTTGTACTAAAAAGCGCGTTAGCTGCGTAAGTGTTCCCTTTGCCGCTCAGGGCCCTTGTAAGATATTGTCATTGAACCCCTGGACGAATATGATTACTCTGAACCTGTATTAGAACTTTTCTTTGCTGTCCAAAGTTCCACTGTAGTTCCATTGTTCGTTAAATGCTTCGACACTCTGAGACGTTTATGTCGCAAAGAAATAAGCGCCCTGTCCCTACAAAGTGCCCCATTTCCAATAATCGCCTTCCCTTGAGCTCCCAAAATTCGACAAAATGAAATTAGCGCCTCAGGCGATAAATCGAACCGTAACGGTATTGTTTTCCAAAAGGTACCTTTCCTGCCTATTCCCACTTTGTATGCTCATAATTTTTAACTTCCATTTTCCAAGGCCTTAGTCCCTATGCTTCCTCATTTCTTTTCCTTGGTGACTGGCAGTAGGCTTTGCCAAATATCTCTGGCCTCTGTGTCACCAATAATCTGGTTTTGCATTTTTCTTGGTAGTATGGTTGATCAAACTTGATTAACTTAGATTGATAATCTATAATTGAATTATTGATTGATTAACTAGGATTGATCAAATTTGTAACCCTGCTCGATGTGTTTCATGTCAAAGCACCATTTTGTTTGCAGATTCGTCTAAGCAAGATCTTTCAGTGGTACAAGGAAGACTTTGGATCCAACAATGAAGAGGTAAAGGCAATTTCCTTCATGACCTAGCAGCCCAGAATCACCTGAAATATCGCGCCTCAATGGCGACGCACATGCGTCGTACATTTTGGGACACTTTTGGCCAGGTTTAATCTCATACGCAGCCGTTATTAGTGGACCCCCAGGCCATTCTCTAATTCTAGATTTTATGGAGAACATTAGCACACGACGGGGAATTTCCTATCCCTTTCTTGGCCGTCGACGTTCCAACGAACTAAGCTCCTTTGGATAGTTTGGCCATATTAAGGACGGTTTACACATGGGATATATTATTTTCCCTTGTAGGTAGGTCAACTTCGCTACCTCCCAGCCCTGCTTGTTTTATGGTTGACCAAACAAGAGGGAACCATTGCTCTTGTGACCTTTTTTTTTTCCACAGCTTGTCCTATTTGTTCTGGCTCACATGGGAAAAGGAAAGAAGAAAGATAAAATGGAGGAGCTATTGATCAGCGACAATTTTAAAGTCAGCTTCATGAAGTATAACTGGGATTTAAATTCCAAACATTAAGATATTAGAATACAACATTCTATCTTGGGTTTCTTCGCTTTTTGTCACGGGTTTCGTGGAACGGTCGACCAAGTCCATAAGACAAGTAAAAAGACGGTCAGGGGCACCCAACGATTCGTTTCGGGGAATATCTGTTCGGAAGGCCGAACTCGCCTGAGATATTCGGATTTAAATGTAGTGAAAATTAGAGATTTCTTTATTTGGCGAAACGTCACCTCAGACTTTTGAAACAAGGGGGTTGATTAATTCCTATTGTTTTCGGATGGACAAATATTTCGTTTTGAGTGTAAAATAAGGTCAGCTAGCGTTTTCGGAGAGCTGTCAGCAGCTCGGAAATTCGACGGATAGGATTGTTTCCTAAAATTTTCTGCCGCCTAAATTATGAGCTCAAATCTCCGAACAGATCAACTGTGTTAGCTTATACAAATGTGCCTTTAAAAAGCCCTGAAACAATCTAAGAAAGTAGAAAATTGTATTACAAGTATTTTGCTAAATGTTTCTCGTTGGGTGCCTCTGGATGGTCGGCCGCCTGCCACGAACGTGTGAGAAAAGCGATTGATACTCAAGGTTCAAACCGTCCCAATATGTTAGTAAGGTAGTGTGTGCGAGTGGCGGTCAATACAATTTGTGTAATCAGATAGAGCGGCCATTACATAGATGTTATTTAACCATCGTAAGGTCTGTATAAAGAAAGTATTGAACTGACGGCCTAGGAGGTTGTACGATCGTATTTTTAGACGTTTAATTATTTACTAATGCAACCAGTTGGGAGTTAAATAGACATAATGTTTAAGATAGCATTGCTAAGAGCGCCTGTTCCTGTGGATTTTATCTTCCTCGTGACTGACATCGCCTCATCCTTCCGTCACACGTCGGCGTGGTCTCTGACATGTTTTTATTTATGAGAAGTGATGTGTTCTTCATAGTATAAAGTTGAACATTGTTATTGGAATAAATTTGTAGCATTTAGTAAATGAAAAAAACAAACAAACAAACAAAAACCAACCTGAAAAAAAAACGAAACGAATATTTTCAGTCCCAGAACCTTGCGGGTTCCTTATGTTGTGAGCGGCGGTCGTTGCACACGTAACGTTATGATGCCAATTTAATCAGTCTTTTTAACTTTGAACTATTTAACGTTCTCACTAGCACAGTCAGGCCTTGGGTGAGTTGATGCAATTCCAACTTTTGAGCCTGCGGATGTAATTCTCAAGTGTCAGTGACCATTCAGGTGAAGGCTACCGAACCGAAATTTCCGGTAGCCCTGTTTTTTATGCTACACAAGTTGGTTCAAACTTTCGAGTCTGTGAACGAAATGCGAAAGCGTGACTATTCAAATGAAAACTACCGAGCAGTAATTTCCTGTGGTACTATATATTTTTGCTGCACAAGGTGTTTCTAACTTTTGAGTCTGCGGATATAATCCTCAAGTTCGACCATTCGAATGAGAATTACCGAGCCGCACTTTCCTCTTTCACTGCACGTTAACCTGTGTTTTACAATGTGATTGTTCCGTTTTTTTTGTTTGTTTTGTTTTGGTTTTTTTTTCATCCTTTGAGCTTGCGTACTCTGTGGCGTAAAAGTGTTGTTGTCGTGTTCGATATCTGTGATAAGATAGCTCCTTGGCGGCGAGAGATACCTGGCAAAAGCGGGGAAGGGGGGGGGGGCGGGGTAGGGGGGACTAGTTACCGAGTAAAGGAGAGTAAAGTCTACGTGTCACGTGTACCAAGTTTGAAGGAACGGCTGGCTTTAAGGCTGACGAAAACTAAGGAGGGTCTCGCTCTTATCACCCTTTTATTTATTTTTCATGGTCACAAATTTATTTCGTCCGTTGAACTACAAACTGGGGACCTAAAACATTTGTACGCGTAAGAAATTACTTATGGTACAAGTGTGGTAAAGTTCAGTTTACGTTCTTCTAAAGGCTGGTTCAAAATTTTGGAATTGTTGCATATGGGGTTTCTTGTGTCCGGTCGCATTCTAATATCTGTAATCACATTAAATATTAATTTGCTGTAATTTCTTTAGTTGTCAATACTGTGGAATTTGAGTACAACGGTAAGATACTGTGAAATGATAGTCGTGGTACGTTCGTATTTATGATACACGCGTGTCTCCACGTCAAATATTTGATAAGAATCACTTATTTAATATGCTGAATAAAAAAATCTGTTTTGATAGCTCGTAAGTGTGCTTATTGGTAGAATGCCAATTGACTCGATGTAGCGACATCCAATATCGGTTTGTTCTGTAACTCTGCCGACGGCTGGGTATTGTTCAGTGTTGGAGCGACATGACTTTCCGCGCATGGCAGTCGAAGGTAACAACTGGAGGCATGCCAAATTTCGTCTCGTTAAGGGGCATTACCAGCCATTCTCGCTCTGTTTAATCGAACTTATTTTTCCGTAGAGGCCGAGTCCAAAGGCATGCTCCTCTTGATTGCAAGCTTGTGTAAAACTTGTTGAATTAGCTTCTTTACGCGTAATAAGAAAAATCTCTCAATGAGATACAAAAGGCCTAAAAGTTCTATGGGTTTCGACAGAACTTAACCCTTCTATTCTGGTTCAAACCGTAGTTTTCGGAACACTGTAGTTTCTTCTTCTTGGCGCAAAATTTGCGAATTAAAGTCCACGTCACTATGAGTGGCCGGTTTCTCATGTGTCAAATCAAGAGCAGAGAGTCTCTCAGATTCGCCTTTAGACCTCGCACATTGCACTAAAGAAGAGATAAACTGCATTTTCGTACACAGGTGTTTTCATTGGTGAATTTATGGTTAATACGTTCATGGTAAATAAGAGTACATTAGACAATGGATTCAGTGGACGGGTTCATTGTTGAAAGGACGCATACATGAATTGATGGGTTGAAGGGCTCATGAAGTGTACACGGGTGCGAGTTGCATAAGGGAGTTAAGTTTAGTGAGTCCCACTTACCAGTTGGTGTCGGACTTCCATAGGGAAAGAACAGCTCGGCTAATAGCCAATGAAAAACGGGCAATATCGTAGCTGCATAAGCAATGAGAACTTGTGATATTTAAAAGTACGCAAAATTGGTAATTTGTATATAACTGATTTGGAAAAGTTGTGACTGATAAGTAACCTGACGAAAGTATCATTTTGTGAGAATCGCCGTGTCAGAGACGTGAATACCTCGGAATGGCGATGTTGTCGTTGGTAATTTGCGATCATGTCCAACAACCTTCGCGACGTCATTAAAGTTTATTTTGATGGACAGGGATTGGAACTTCGGATGTTTGGTCGAAAGTTGATACAGCTGTTCTGCGATTCATTACCGAGTACGTGTGTTTACAGGACTTTGGGTAGATCCGTACGTAAAATCGCACTCTACACATTTGATTTTTGTTTGAATCTTGGGCCATTGGCATAGCTTAGCGATTTCTGGCGAGGAAAGTGGCTACTGATGTTACTTGCGGCTTGTACGAGACTTAAGTTGTGCGCGCGTTTCAAAACACGACCGAACCTTTCGGAGCCACCCTTCTATCTTAGAGAATTGGTCGTGTTTTAAAGCAACGAGAAAAAATCCTCGTACAAGCCGCACGTAGCCAAAAGACGCCTATTCAGGAAAATCTGAGTCTCGCCCTACGCTGATTTAAATGTCGAGTACGAAATCCATCGTTCTAAACTGAAGAAGGCTTATTAAAGCCGGAAATACGTCAGTTAGATGTTATGTTTTCCCAACGATTTAGCCGTTTTTTTAATGATCTCGAGGTTTCATTCAAATTTTTCGCGACTTTTGACATGTAAGTAAAGACGAAAAAGAGGTGTCGCTGAATTTTGGGAAATTGCATAAGAATTCAGGGTGAGATAAAATTAAAACCAAAACAGTCCGCAAACAACCCCAAGTGAATATACAGTGCACAAGCCACGACTAACTAAGCGGGTCGGAACTTGGACGATTCACGGACTTAACAAAGGCCTCATCCACACAGAGTCTAACAAAAACTGTGCTAATTGTTCTGACCTTGGTTTAGACCACGTTCTGTTCAAAACCTGTTTAAACTTCGTTTATGCAAACGGCTCTAAGTTAGAGTAAAATTTTGCTCATTGTATGTTTTGTTTTTGTCGGTACTTCTGAGGAGGCGTTTGAGTTTTATTGTGGATAGTGTGAGTGAAACAATGAGTTGACATGCTTCGCAGAGAAGTGGGCATCACCGCAATTTTGTTACTTTTAATAGCAGCGAGTATATAGAAGAGATATAACCTAGACGAACTGTAATTTACATCGGTTGCAGTGAAAGTCGAACGAAACTTGTCAGCAGTGTCCACAGAAGTACCTTGGGACGTGTAATTTGAACTTATTCACGTGGTAGTACTTCGGTTGTGAATGCAGTGTATATCTGATCACGCTTTACCGAAAAAAAAAAGTCGTCGTGGATGGCGATGACAAAATCACAGTACATTCATTCACGTCCTAAGTTTAGCGCGATCTTGACTGTCATAGCTTTCCGCCACTCGGTGGTTCCACAAAAGTGGGCAAGAAAAATCCTCTACTTCCAGGTTGAGGCTTGTTTTGGAACCTTTTACGAAGATGCAAGAAAATTTGACAGGGGTGGAAATGAACTCAAGCCACGCCCACGAAAAAGATATTGCTACCACTTAGTGAATCTTTCTAAATTTCAAGCGTGTATCCCTGTCATCTTCGTATGGGAATCGCCCCGGGCCTCTAGGACTCAGGGGAAAGCGGGTATTTATGACATCACGTTTCAAAGATTTCAAAAATCAGTTCACGTTCCTTTCAAAAATGATATCAAGTCATGTAATTTTACAGCTGCCGGTCCCACCAGTGGCAGTCATTCATGACAATTCTTCATTCTCTACAATACATGCCGTAGTTATATATGTATAGTTATAGGATACAATCCCCCAATTACTTTAACGTAGGCCCAGGAGTCCAGTAGGGACAACAAGAGCTGTTTTGGCAAATCCATATTAACCTTAACTCTTTAAGCCTCAGTATTAGCATATACGTTTTCGTCACTGTTTTCCATACATTTCTTATGCTATAAGTTAGGAGAATTTGCTTAAAACATAGACATTCCATCTTTGGTGGTCTGATCATTTCCTTTATTCTGGTGACCTGCATGTTGGAACTAGTAATAACAATGTAAGGAGAAATTAGATGCTTGTCACTATTGGGGCTCAAAGGGTTAACCAACCAGAACCTTGGCTTGCCAGGCTGAAGTCTTATGTTCTCTTTAAAATTTACTGGTATAAATTTGTTCCTCACCACATGTGGTTCAGGATGGATAACGTTATCTGTGTACGAATGAATAATTCAGAGATAAGAATGAATTTCATTGCTCGCAATTGTGAGAAAAAAAGATTGTTTTGACGTCTAACAATGCCAAAACGCGTCAATAGACTGAGAAACATGGGACTTATGGTAGCCAGCTGTGACATCCGTGACGTCAACATTTTGATTGCGTAAGGTCCCTCAAATCTTCAAAAGAACGTCTAGTTTTTGTTGACCACTTAAATACTAGTATGGATCTTCTCTGAACTGAATAAGATATAAAAAATCCCATTTTTCAGTTCTGGAAGGTGACGCTTTTGACCCTCCAACAGCACATCCTGGCCCAAACTTCTGAGCAGGGTATACACCTTTTCTTACAAGGTTAAGCAGCACAAGCATTCTGCAAGTTGCCTTTCAACCTCGCTCAAACAAGAGAACAGTCCCTTGGAATGATTGCTGAATTTCTTGACAGCTTGTTGTGCTATGTCATGTTACATTGTACCCCTAAAGCAATATTCTTGCTAATACTTAAATCTGCAAGCTCGGTCCGTTCAAACCTAAAATAAGTCTTGCCCATATTTGCTCTCAACATGTACAATCAAAGGAAATTAAATAAATTCCTGACTAATACTATGTCCCCTTTTGATAAAAACAAGGGATGTAAGTACTGTACAGCTTTGTTTCACATGTGCAAATACTTTATGATGAGCGAATCTGATCTGCAAAACAAAAGAAAACAAAATTCTATATCAAACTCATATTTAACGGTCTTGTAAGTATTGAAAAATTAATAGCTTTCTAGCTTTGTTATTGAGACAGAATGAGTGCACTTACAGTGACTACAGTACCTCGATGAAAATTTATCAAAGATCTGCAGGAGGATCTTTTGATTCATACCAACAACTTAGACGTTAAAGTACCTTACATGAAGCAGAAAAATCTTTGCAGGATTCTCAGAAAACAGCATTGCAAAAATGATGAACTGAGAGACCTTTAAGAGATGCCTGAATATTGCAGAAATCACTTAGCCACTGTGCTGCACTGTTCATTCTATAATAATTACATTAATTTAATTTTAGAGCGGTTTTCAAATGAGTGTCGTAAAACCAAAACCAAAACAATTATTCTGACCAATCACAACAGGAACAAAACACAAAATGAACCAATCAGAAATCAAATCAAATACAAGCAATTGGTGCTAAGCGCGGGAAAACAAGTGCGAGCAAGTCACGATTGGTTTTGGTTTTACGCCTGATTGGTTGAGAAAGTGGCGCGAGTTTTTTTAACCAATCAGAGAGCCTAGTAATGCAAAACCAAAGCAAACACAACATTACTTTCGACACTCAATTGAAAACTGCTCTATTACAATAATTTAAATTATGTACAGGGTACTTACCTGTGAGCCAGTCCACTCCATCATTCAGTCCTTCGCCTGTGAGGGCATTACTAGCACTGAACAAAAAAAGTCTGATGTAAGCAAAGTGACCAGTGGCCTCCACCTCATTTTTCTTTGTTTACTTCTTTTATCTGAAAGGGGGGAGGGGAGGGAAAGTAGCCTCAAAATAATTCCCTTTCAGTCCTTTCAGTTGCCATTCTACAGGTGGCAACAACATGTAGCCACTGACAGTAACAGTGCAAAATCCAAAAACTGTGATCACATTTGTTTAACATAAAAAATCGAAGTAAAAAGGCAAATTACTTAATGCCTTCTATAGCTAGGTGGCTCCATCACCGTCCATTTTGTTCTGATTTTCTGCTAAGTCTGAGCTCTTATTCAATAGGTATCTACAAAATGACTTTCAAGTCTACTTGAGGTTACTTCGGACTTTTGTGGGTGTCCTCCCGTGTCCTCCGAGAAAAAAATTCCTATGCGTGCCATTTTAAAGGAAAACATGGCAAACTATATATCGTTGGATAGGTTAATAAATGTAGATTTCGGAAAAAATATGAATTGCCGGGGTTTTTTTAATTCCACAAAAGAAAATTGTAAAAATGACCGCAAAAATGACCATGTGTCATTCAATCAGATAAATGAATTAATAGGGTATCAAAATTCGGTGGATTTCTGTGAAATTTGGCCTCAACATTCCTTAGATGTTGTGAAACCAAAGTGTGTTGGGGATTTTTGAAATTTATAATATTTCACCCGTGGGGATCTTCAATGCAATGCACATCACGTATTCTTTGCTGCTCAAACTTGACAGATTAATTAAAAATAACCAGTCAGAATATCGAAAAATGCTCACACACTTTTGATGATTGCTCCTTTCAGATTAACACTGTGCAGTTATTTTGTCAATGTGCTTGGATTTGATCCCCTATTAATTCAATTGAATGACACATGGTCATTTTTTTGGTTGTTTGTGATTTTCTTTTGCAGAATTGAAGAAACCAGTGACTCATATTTTTTCCTGAAAATCTACATTCATTAACCTTTACAATCTAAGATATATAGTTCGCTGTGTTTTCCTTTAAAATTGCACACACGCAAATTTTTTCCTGGAGGACACCCGCGAAGGTCCGGAGTAACCTTAAAGTGTTCACTTTTTTTATTTGCTGTCACACAATAGATTTTAATGAGACTTAATGCCTCACCATATTTTTAACAAATGTTTTTCTTTTACTTATTAATAATCAAGTGTTAAGAAGCCATATTCTCCTGATTTTAATCTACCAGTAAACCACACCACAATATTATTTACAATTTATTTTATTTTAGCAATAATGTACTTACCATATATGCCATGGTTTGTTTCTCACAGCATCTAAACCCATCTTTTGGGAGCACTAACAATGCAATGAGAACAAGAAAAGCCCCAGGGGCATTAGACCCCGCCGTTGTTCTCCCCCCCCCCCCTGGGGTGTAAAATATGTTACGGTCACTCAAGATAAAAGCCCTTGCCTGTGTAGCGAAAGACACGACGAGTATTTGTTTGGCCGAGCGAAAACCGGAGGTCTGGGGCAAGTGACCACCCCCCAAAAAAAAACCATGGAAAAAAAATGGGTATTACTAGACCCCGTCCTGACGGCGGGGTAATTATAACATTTTAGTCACATTTATATCAGGTAATGCCTAAACAAATCTTACAAACACAATGTACCAACATAATAAATTAATATTAAATGTTAAATACATGAATAAATAAATAAAATGATAGGAGTATTAAGACAGTGTAATAATTACACAGATGGTAGGCGTCCATACAAGTGAGCTAATTACAAACTACTTCTAAATAAATAGTTTGTTAATTTATTGATTTACATGTATGACTTGTCCTACCTGGACAGGAGAAAGAGCACCTTTACAGTCCATTTTATTGGCAAAAAACAAAACAGGAATCCTCCTTGAAACAATTTCTGGAGGGAAATGAACAGAAATGTACCAAATAAGCAAATCAATTCATTTCTTGATGATTCGAATACTGGAAAAAGAAGTTCAAGACTATCTCGTGGAGGGCCATAAATATTTGATTATAAAGTTATGATGTGACACAGGAGGGTGGTACTCCCTATATTGGGCTATACGGGGAGGCTCTGCCCAAAAGGGTATCTTTTTTAGCTCCCAGTGCACTTAAGGGTAGGGAAAATTGTCATTTTATTGCGTGAAAGGGTCACAAAATCTGCTACAAAGTGAAAAGGATGGCAACTAAGGAAAGTATGAAACCGTGCCAAATTTTGGCAGAAATGCCGACGCAAAACACATAAAAGCTTGCACCCCTTGAGCAACTGAAGCAAGGACTGAAATTCTATTGTATTCTATCCTTGAGGTATCACAAAGGGGTGCAATTTTCGACCAGGTATGTCTGAAAGGGGTGCCATTTTGGTGAAAATTAGTAAAAAGGTAAGGTTTGAACGTCCGGGCGGAGCTTCCCTATATAAAACTTTATTGAGTACTCCCCACCCCCAGGGTGTAACATTAGTGACAGGAGATCGAACCAGGAGTACTGAGGAGAAACGGAATTGAAGGGATGCCTGACCCTTGCCTTTTGAATATCAAGAGGCAAAAGCCATATACACAGGGATAGCTGTATGATGTAATGATGACATTATAAGTCGTATGTGATGATGATGCTGATGATGTGAAATGAAGGGTCATGTCATGCAGTTGCAATAAAAGGCACAAGGTTCCAGCCATTACAGTTAACTCACCTGAGTGTTGTAACAAAATATCTAACTCATCTTTGGCTACCACCATTCTATAATCGTCACTGCTATCTAGCACAAATATGATTGCTTGTGCAGTTCTAGAGGGGAAATGAAAAAGACAAGCACTTTCCGTTAAAAGATGGTGCAGTGGACTTCCATTGAACTGGCCAAAAACAGTCCATGATAATTTGGTTGTAGTACAGTGGAATCCTGATATTTCAAACCTCGATTTTTTTAACCCCCGATTTTTTTAACCATGGCACATTTCCCTTGGATTTGCTTCAGTCAAACACTGCAGTTTTACACCTGATCTTTGGTACCCTCGATTTTTGGAAACTCCTGATATTTCGAACCAATTCTTGCCTCCTATGGAAGAAATTTGTAAGCAATTTACCTGCGATTTCTCAAACCTGCAGGAGAGTACTACTCAGTAGCTTTCATTTGAGTGGTCACATTTCAGGATTTTATTCTCAGACTCAAAAGGTAAAACCACCTTCTATTACAAAGTAAACACAGGATCAAGGAAAACACTGCTCAGTGCCTTTCATTTGAATAGTCACTCATTAGGCCTGCCTTTCCTGTGGGTGCTGCTTATTGTGTGTACAAGGTGAATCTAAGTTTTGATTCTTGAATAAAATAAAATCCTTAACTGTGACCATTCAAATGAAAGCTAAAGAACTGTACAGGAGTGCCATTGTATTTCTGTTTGCTTTCCTGTTGTAATACAAAACAATACCTCATAAATGAAGCGTGATTTCATGCCACCTTTGATTTTTCAAAATCCTGATTTTTCAAACTAACTTCTCTTTTCCTAAGAGGTTCAAAAAATCGGGATTCCACTGTATTGGGGTGGCTGACTTTTAATTAGACTGGCTGAGCCACCAGAAAGGTGATGTGAAGAGAATGTGACATAAAGGAGAACAGGAACCACGAATTATCATGATGTACAATGATTACAGGTATTTAGGGTGTACCTTTGCAGCCTGTACTTTATGTGAATGAAGTAAAATGCTTGCATTTGCATGTATTTTTTATGTTTTGAAGTGCCCCTGTTTAACCTTAACCAACATGTCATTGGCTATATAAATGGAGTAGCTGGATTAAAAGGGTTTTTCATCTGAAAAACACTGAACATTCATTCAAGTGAAAACAAAGGAGCCATGATTTTAATAGGGTAGCCATCAGTTAAAGTTCCACCTTAATGAGTATTGATTTGGTTCTCCAAGGATAATAAGGTTTACGGTCGTTTTGTTAACGAGTCATTTCGCTAATGTCCAGTTCGCTAGCGTCCTAAGTAGTAGTCTTCTAAAAGGGAGTATGGATATATTCTGGAAGAATGCAATCGCTCAAGTATCTATCAACTATCGACCAATAACTACTGACATTTATTTTTCAATACCAATCAGTCAACAATAAACATCACACTAACTTACTTGTAATAATGCTCCCATAGATTTCTATATCTTCCTTGGCCAGACATATCAAATACAGTAAAGTTGAGACTGCAGAATTAAACACAAAATATTGGTCAATATTAATATAAGTCAGTAGCATTAGCTTATCATGAAGAGATTGTAGTGTCCTCATCAGTTACCACAAAATTTTATTGTCCTTGTATGCGGCCGTGTTTCGTTAGTAGGTTTTTGTTCATCTTCTGAATTAGACTACGAGCAGTCCCTCTTTCCACTCGGGGATAGTCGACGGAATAGAACAAGCGAACGGGCGTGAAAATCACCCACGTAGTTGAAACGTGATGCCCACGTAGAGCCGCTAGTGTAGTGAGTCAGAAAGAGAGACTACAGACAAAAGCCACAGAGGTTGAATTACGTGTTGCTCTCAAGATGCAAAATTCTCATTGGCTCTTTCTCGGAGATCTGTCAACACTCCCTGGGGACTTTTCGACACTCGCGAGTTTATTGATGCAGTTAGTCTACAAACATGGCTTTTCTAGTCAAATTTCTTGAAATACATGAGGATTACTGAAACTGGAGCAAAATCAAGCAGTAGAAGCACTTCTGTCGGGACGTGATGTTGTTGCCATTGTGCCGACATCGGCACAGGCTTCGGTGAATACGAGTGTGTTTTGATGATTTCCCCGTTAAACACCGTATTCGAAAAGCAAAAGTTATTGAAATGAACGACCTTGGCATATGCCATCCGTACAATTGAAAGCAGGCAACCAGGGGTGCTTGAAAGACATTTTAGAAGAAAAGTTTAAAATGAGCTGGTCTTCCTACAGTTTTCTTCGATGTTAAATTCGAGATCTCTCTCACAAAGACCGGCGATAAGCACATTTTTCCTCGTGTTTACAATTGATATTTCAAGGCAACGTCCCGCAGCTTAGCGATGATATAACAAAGTGACAGCAAGATAAGAAGGGGAATTTTATTGGACAAGCTGAATTGGCTTGTAAGATGATACAAAATTGACGCTTAAAAATCACTCGGCTGTGAAGGGTCAACCGCTGTGGCCAGTAGTCTGTAGTCTCCCTTTCCAGCTTACTACACTAGCGGCTCGACACGCGCGTCAAGTTTCAACGCGGCAGGCGATTTCGCTTGCTCGCTCGCTTGTTTGTTTTCGTCGACCATCCTTGAGCGGACAGAGAGACTGCTCGTAGTCTACTTCTGAATAGGTGTAGCTCACTTTATACAGGGTACCCTACGACTGTTTTCGGTAAAATATTTGTTCGGGGAAGCAAATATTGCCTAGAAATTTCGATAGCTCTAGAACGACTAAAAATTTCTAGATGTCTGTTCCATTTATGAAAGATTTTCGGAGTTTTTCTATTAACTTCCCTACAGTTATCGAAAGTTGGATTTCACTTCCCAGATTTGGTTAACATATCCTCAAGAAAGGACCCCTAAACTTTTCGGTTTCGCAAAAAAGTCACGGAAAAGGAATAAAAGAATCTCACGTTTTCATAAACCTTGGAACAGCCTCTAAGTTTTTCGGGAAAATGATAGGAAAGCCCTAACAAATTCGAAAAGGTTAAAGTTGCCCAAGGATCACCGAACAGATAAGAATTTTCTAGCGCCGGTTAGAGTGCATTTGTGGAGCTTTAAAAGCACGCTAGTTAGCCTAAAACAGGTTTTTGAAGCATTTGGGAGAAAACAGTCGTTGGGTGCCCCTGTTTATATTTAGATGGAGATAAATTAATAACCTTAAAATGCTTTGCAAATTTTCACTTTAAGGTTACTTCATTATCTTCAGGTTGCTTGGTTATTACTTAAGGTGGCTCGATCGGGTTTTTGAGTGACGATACCTCTTAACTTTGAGCAACTAGCGTACCACAGTGAACAACCCAATAGAAAATCGATCGTTACTGCTGACCTAGAGAAAGATGAAAGTTTTAAATGAGGTAAGTTTAATCGAAATCGGAGTTACCATAGCAACGTAATGACGTCATCCCCCATTTTACATGAGAGCCAATTACTTGTCACCAAGAGATAATTCTGGAAAGCGCTCGACTGGATCTTCTACCTGACATATTTGTATTTACGTCTGCAAAATTTGAAGAATTTCTATGAGAGCGTTTTCGAGAAAATTTCGGGTGAAGTTTTAGGGTGTTAAAAAACAACAAAAACAAAACAATTTTGATCTGTTATTGAAAAGTATGCCCACAAAGGTTTAATGAAATAACATTTTGGTTTTAAATGAATGTTATATCATCTAATTACTTTGTGTGAAAATTTCAGGGAAATCGTTCCATTTGATTTTTAGAAACGTTGGCTTGAATATGAACTTGTTTAGTGTGTTACTGGGCTTTTTTATCAAAAATTGACACTACACTTATTAAAATGGTTATGAATTGAAAAGCAGTAGATGAATTTTTTTATATCTTTGTCCTCAAGGAGAATAATCAATATTCAATACAATCCCAGCGTTTCAAATTCATTGAAACGTTATAAAGCTGTCAATTTTGAGCCAAAACTCAGGAAAATATTGGCCTGATTTTCACGCCAGTGGCTTAATGCTCTCATTATGCATCTCCATTGTTTTGAATCGGCGTGCAATTGTAAATTTCACTACACCATGAATTCATATAACGCTTGATTACTTTCCGAAGATGTTCCGAAAACGTGCTGAGACTGGGATAAGATTGGGGGAGACCCACGTCTACTGACCTGTTTAAATTTTTCGTTGACTCCTTGCCATAAAAATTTATCTGGAACACTGACTGAGCACAGCAGCTTTCCGTTTGCGCTCACTGCTAACCGAAGTTTGCGCTTACTGCTAACCTTGAGGTTTGTACTCACTGCTGTCAGCCTGTCCATTGTTATTGTAATGCTGACCTGATACATCAGCACGTTTTTCGGAACATATTCGGAAAGCAATCAAGCGTTATATGAATTCATGATGTACTGAAATTTACAAATGCCAACGTTTCTAAAAATCAAATGGAACGATTTCCCCGAAACTTTCACATAAAGCAATTAGATGACATAACATTCATTTAAAACCAAAATGTTGTTTCATCAAGTCGCTGTGGACATACTTTTCAATAACAGTTCAAAATTATTTTGTTTTTGTTGTTTTTTAACACCTTAAAACTTCACCCGAAAATTTCTCGAAAACTCTCTCATAGAAACTCTTCAAATTTTGTAGACGTGAAGACAAATATGTCAGATCGAAGATCCAGTCGAGCGCTTCCCAGAATTGTCTCTTGGTGACAAGTAATTAGCTCTCATGTAAAACGGGGGATGACGTCATTACGTTGCTATGGTAACTCCGATTTCGATGAAACGTACCTCATGTAAAACTTTCATCTTTTTCTAGGTCAGCAGTAACGATCGATTTTCTATTGGGTTGTTCACTGTGGTACACTAGTTGCTTAAAGTTGAGAGGAATCGTCACTCAAAAACTCGATCGAGCCACCTTAAGATTCATCAGCTTAAGATTTGTTTAAGTTTATGTAAAGCTTACCTCTGTGACATGAACTTTTCCACGGTGAAGCCTACAGTAGGTACAATATCTTGTGCCTGAGACTGAAAAGTAAGAGGTGTATATATATTAGTGAGCACTGAAAAAAAGAAGGTGTGAGAGTGTTATTAATTCATATGCAGACATGTTGTACAAACGCGGACACAATTGAACGCAATTAACGCGCCAGCCGTTCGTAACCAACTAACCTTCTCGGGTTTCAGTCTATTGATTATGGTTGTCTTCCCGCTGTTGTCTAGCCCTATACAAAGAACATTGATTTCCTTCTTTTTTAGACCTAGCCAGCTCACAAGTCTGTCGAAAACACCCATGATGTGGGCTCCTAAATACAGTAAAATCCAATTTTCCCTCTCCAAAATTACTCAGTGAAAAAATTGTTTTTGGAAACGAGTCCTTAGTAACCACGCGAGGCTCTTGCCTCGTTTGTCCGAGGAGACCCTGAGGATGAGGTGGAAACAAGGCGTTGCGAAGGACTGGGAGCTATATATATTGACGTCATATAAGAAATGGCGGCCAGGAAATCTAGTTGTGGACGTGATTTTGTCCGGCTTTCGATCAAGATTTGTAGGTCTTTTTCGACTTTTACCGGGACAGCTAGTAAGTACATTTATTATGTTGTATTTCTTCGGAAGCATTAAGAAAAATTAGCGACAATGATCTTTAAAAGGGCCTTGTGCATGTTAGGTTCATTTAGCTAGGCAAGAGTTCAAAATGAAGAATTCAAATATTTCGCAATTCAATATTTTCAATATATTCAATATTTTCTATTTTCCGTACCACAAATCGAAAGTTTACGTAGTTCATTGCAAATCTAGGACATTCCTCTATAACGTCAAAATGCTTAGTTTTACAGTAATATGAAACTAAAATTTTCAAAAACATCAAACTTGATTTGGATACGCGATTTGGATAGAATAGACCTACCGGCTTTTAGCTTTCAACTCAGTCTGACACTTTTTTTTAACTGATACCTGCCAACCCTTACGCTTCACGCAAATGTGGTTGTCCCATCTTGAATATATTTTCTCTTTACCATTTTCGTCACAGAATGTACAATATTTATAAGTCTTATAATAATACAAATAATCAGCTAAACGTCATAAGGAAACTGAAACTCTTTAGCCAGGGTCTTTACATACTGTATGCAGGAATCAAAGGGTGCGTTTCTTTGGGAAAATCCAAATGCGCATTCTTGTATCCAAAAGCGGATTTTACGTTTCTTTACCTAAATCTGAAAGTGGGTCAATCAGGGATTAGTGATCTGAAGAATCCACACTCCAAGTGGATACATCAGATCAAATCTAAATCTGGATTTTTAGGATTCTTGATCCGTGCGTTTCTTTGGGGGACAGATTCAAAAATAGCATGTCTGTCAAGTGGTCCTCCATGCAAATTTACTTGTCTCAGTATATTTTCTCTCAATCTTGCATGACAAAACATTCGATCGTGAAAAAGAAAATTCAGATGATTATTCCGTTCCATATATTTGAAAAGTTTTCTCTAAAAGTACAGACAGAAGCATTGACACGTCAGGATAACTTCATTTGTGTACCATTTCTGTCATTCAGGGACCAGATTTTGCTAATGTTGTGAATGCAAATACATGTAGGGAGTTCACTTGAACCACTGCAGATACTGTCCTTGTTTATAAATTTTTTGTATTCCATTCTAGTTGAATTCTAGGGCAGTGCGAGAGAAACGTTGTTCTGATATATATATATTACGTGCCTCCAGCCTGTCTTGTCATGACAAAATAATCCTTTTTCGGATTTTGCGTTTCTTTGGTATTGAAGAATCCATATGATCTGGGATCACAAATCTGTTTTCGGATTCTCCCAAAGAAACGCACCCAAAGTAAACTCATTTACGTAAGTATGTTTGGAGGATGAGAAAGAAAAATTAAATTTTAAATACCCTGATGCCTTATTCATCATTGTGGTTAGTTACGCCTTCAATGCCTGTATATTCCTTTGTAAACTGACCAATAATTATTTGGGATCCTAAAATCTCATATGCGAAGTCCTCAGATTTCTTGGTCAGCAGGCAGTTGCCAGGAGAGACTCTGGGGTAATGGGATTTTTACCATAGATATCCTGCTGTTACTAGCTCTTAGTTTTGTTAGTGAACAGCCAATCAAAAGAATCTTTTTTTTTTTACTATGCCAGAGTTTCTTCTGGCGACCAACCAATGACTAAGGAGACTGAGGACTCTGGGCAGATGAATATAGAATGGGATAATGGAGTGTGATGTCTAGATATACTTTGCTGACCTCCTGTCCTTTCAGGAGGTACATTCTGTGAAAGGACAAAAAAGTGGAATGATCAACAGAGCTTAATTATTTTAAATTTGTCATCCCACTATTTAATTGGAAAATTATGAAACAGTTTGGTGATTACCCAATATAAATTATAGTGAATTGTACGAATGCCAAATGAACAGCTAACATGTACCGGTCTCGACTACTTTGAACAGACCAGCACACATCAACCTGTCTATACAAAGTCATATCAGCTTGCAGCTTGTTATCACTAAAATTGTTAGTGGGGCTGTTCAGGCTGTGTATTTTTTAAGCTCTTATGTCCATTGTGCAAAATTGAGATCACTCAGGAAACCTTATCTTAAGACTTTCCATCTTGAACAAGTCAAGTGAACATAATTTAAAATAAGTTATTTGTGAACATTGATATATGAAATTCATATATTTGAACTGCGGATAAAGATAGAATTAAATGTAGATCATCACAGTGAAGGTGTTTCAACCTAAGCTGTTGAAAAGAAGAAACCTGAAAAAATTCAGGCTTGAATGGGAATCGAACCCATGACCTCTGCGATACCGGTGCAGCACTCCAACCAACTGAGCTATCAAGCCAACTGGGAGCTGGTCAATTGAGAGTTCGTATTTAACCTGTAGATGGCGAATTAATGAACATTGATATATGAAATTCATATAAAGATAGAATTATAAGTAGATCATTGCAGTGAAGGTGTTTCAACCTAAGCGGGTTGAAAAGAAGAAACCTGAAAAAATTCAGGCTTGAACGGGAATCGAACCCATGACTTCTGCAATACCGGTGCAGCACTCCAACCAACTGAGCTATCAAGCCAACTGGGAGCTGGTCAATTGAGAGTTCATATTTATCCCGTAGATGGAGAATTAATGAACTTTGATATATGCAATTCATATATTTGAACTGCGGATAAAGATAGAATTATATGTAGATCATCGCAGTGAAGGTGTTTCAACCTAAGCGGTTGAAAAGAAGAAACCTGAAAAAATTCAGGCTTGAACGGGAATCGAACTCATGACCTCTGCAATACAGGTGCAGCACTCCAACCAACTGAGCTATCAAGCCAACTGGGAACTGGCCAATTGACCATTCAAGCCTGAATTTTTTCAGGTTTCTTCTTTTCAACCACTTAGGTTGAAAGACCTTCACTGCGATGATCTACATATGATAAATATTCTATCTTTATCTGCAGTTCAAATATATGAATTTCATATAATTATTAATGTTCATTTAAATTCTCCATCTACGGGATAAGTACGAACTCTCAATTGACCAGCTCCCAGTTGGCTTGATAGCTCAGTTGGTTGGAGCGCTGCACCGGTATTGCAGAGGTCATGGGTTCGATTCCCGTTCAAGCCTGAATTTTTTCAGGTTTCTTCTTTTCAACCGCTTAGGTTGAAACACCTTCACTGCGATGATCTACACATAATTCTATCTTTATCCGCAGTTCAAATAATATTTGAATTTCATATATCAATGTTCATTAATTCTCCATCTACGGGATAAATACAAACCCTCAAATGACCAGCTTTCAGTTGGCTTGATAGCTCAGTTGGTTGGAGCGCTGCACCGGTATCGCAGAGGTCATGGGTTCGATTCCTGTTCAAGCCTGAATTTTTTCAGGTTTCTTCTTTTGAACCGCTTAGGTTGAAACACCTTCACTGCGATGATCTACATAATTATAATTCTAAGTTATTTGTGTTATTTAATTTCAGATGATGTTCTTGGAGTACCAAGTCCACATTTTAATAATCAAGAGGCAGGCCCTCTTAAGAAGTACGATGAAATGGTTAGAAATGGAAAACTGAAACTTGACAGATATCAGCGGCGTATTGTTGAACAGTTGCAAAGATTACACAATGATGTGGTTAATTATCAGCCCAGCAGTGCTGGATTTCTTAGTAAGGTAGAGATTGACTTGATGTCACAGACTACCGATAACAGTAGTTGTCAAGCATAGTACCTTGTTTACGTAGACAATGCCAAAAAATTGAACTCAGTTTTTGTGGCATACAATCATTAATGATAGAAGACTTTGGGACAAGTTTCTCGTGCCTTGCTAGTTAACCCCCTTCTTTACATTCCCCTGTCGGTATTTTGTTGGGAACAGTGTACCCTTTCAAATTTTGAGCCCCTTTTTTTCACCCAGTCAGTAAGAAACTAAACCCAACAATGAAAGCCATAATTTATCAGGCTCAATCTTGCAACTTGGTGTAATAATTAGAAGTTTAGTATAAATAACATTATTTCTTACAATCAATAGACGATGGCAGCTCAAAAATGTCTTGGTTAGTTGTCTGGCTCAAATTATCTATTTTATTTATAAATGACATTTCCTTGCCATCAGTAGACCCCACAAATAATTTGAAGGAGCCCACAAGGGCAAAAGCTGAAAAGTTAGTACCCAATCTGTGAAAAGTGTTAGGTGCTACAGCAAAAGTTTAGGTGCCCAAACAGCCGTTTTGGACACCACAGGCTACCGGGCTCCTGTTAGGCAACAGCCTTGAAAACCTTAAATATTTCTTACGTGTAGCTTCCTGACCAACTCAAATTGATTTATTTTAATATCAAATGTCAATTCTTTACCATCGATAGGAGACACCTCAAAAATTCCTTAGCTAATTGTCTGACTCAAATTTTTTATTTTTGATTTGTTAGATTTTTAGACTGAATAGTAAGCAGAATACCCCATCTGGTCTTTATCTTCATGGTAGTGTAGGTAAGAAACAAGTCACTCTTTTCAAATACTTTTTTACATAAATTAGTTCGGCAACATACAAATCATGCTCACTGGTTTCCATGATTACATTTTGT
>CAXIQD010000130.1:0-21000 GCA_964030785.1 Siderastrea siderea | reverse complement strand
GCAACATTGCAGTTGAAGTGTGAGTCATTGATTGAGACTGTGGTCACTCAGAATAATATATTTTCAGCTCAGAAGTTGTATAATTATTAATTTCTATTAAATTGAAGGTTGTGGCAAGACAATGTTGATGGACTTATTTTATAATGAAGTTCCCGTGGAAAGGAAGCAAAGAGTTCATTTTCATTCGTTCATGTTGGATGTTCACTCAAGTACGTTTTGGCAGCCGTATTTGACTGAATAATAATAATCATAATTTATGATGGTGATAATGAAAGATCATGATGATAATTGACTCACTGACTGACTGACTGACTGACTGACTGACTGACTGACTGACTGACTGATTAATGTTGGTGGCAATGTTTATACATAATGATGATGATGATGATGATGTTGATGGCGATTATTATTGTTATTATTATTATTATTATTATTATTATTATTATTATTATTGTCCAGTGGTGGCGTGCTAGGTTTGACTGATGACGTCATGGCGCAACTCAAAGAAAAACATCCAGATCCAAAACCAGCAAAATTAGGCTCACTGCTCTTTGGGCCAATTGATGATGCCATACCAGAGTCGCTGTATTCAGAGATAAACGGTGAAATGGTTAGACAAGCCGCGCTGCGAACCAAAGGATCGGGGGGTCCATCCGGAATCGATGCGAACGGTTTTCGAAGAATGATGGCTAGCAAGTCCTTCAAACAATCATCTTCTAAATTATGCGATGCGATAGCCACTATGACCAAGATTCTGTGCACACATTTTATTGATCCAAGTACCATAGAAGCAGTAGTGGCAAGCCGTTTGATTCCCCTTGATAAAGGTGAAGGTGAAGTCAGGCCAATAGGCGTGGGCGAAGTGCTCCGGCGGATCATGGGAAAGTGTGTCATGAACGTTGCCAAGAATGATGTTGTAGGGGTTAGCGGGTCTCTTCAGCTATGCGCGGGACAGAAATCTGGGAGTGAAGCCGCCATACATGCAATGCATACTATATTTGAGAGTGACGAAACCGACGCGGTGCTGTTAATCGATGCGTCTAATGCATTCAACTCACTAAACCGAGCGGCGGCACTGCATAATGTCCGGGTCCTATGTCCGATCATCGCGGTCTATGCAATCAACACCTATAGACTCTCATCACGCCTGTTTATCACCGGAGGCCAGGAAATCCCCTCAGCTGAAGGAACAACACAGGGTGACCCGCTCGCAATGGGACTATACGCCTTAAGTATGCAACCTCTAATTACTGGTCTCCAGGGAGCATGTGAGATCAAGCAGTGCTGGTTTGCAGATGATGCCAGCGGAGCTGGCTCTGTTTCGGATATCAAGAAGTGGTGGGACACCTTGAGTACGATCGGCCCGGATTTTGGTTACTTCCCAAAAGCCAAGAAATGCTGGGTTATCACCAAGCCAGACAAGGAGGATCTCGTGAAGGAGGCGTTCAAGGAAACAGCTGTGAATGTAACAACACAAGGGCAGAAACATCTTGGAGCTGCGATAGGCTCACGAGAATATGTGGAGGACTATGTGAGTGATAAGGTGTCCAACTGGATCAGTGAAGTAACGAGATTAGCCAAGTTTGCTGCGGTTCAGCCCCAAGCGTGCTATGCAGCATACACGTTTGGCCTAAAACATCGATGGACGTATTTCATCAGAACCATTCCAGATATTCAAGATCTGCTTGAGCCGTTAGAGAACGCTATATCACGTATACTTATCCCTGCTCTTACAGATCGGCAGTGTAGCCAGTTGGACAGGGAAATACTATCGTTACCAGTACGCTTGGGAGGACTGGGTCTGGGGAACCCGTGTGACGATGCACAGCGTGAGTACGTGTCATCAGTCAAAGTAACCACGCCTCTCGTTGCACAGATTGTGTCCCAGGCACATCAGTTGCCAGATCCCTCCCTGATAACATCAGCACAGCAAGAGGTAAGAGAAAAGAGAGCAAAGGATAATGAAAACAAGGCCAATGGAATAAAGGAGGTCGCACCTCAGAAGACTCAACGCACACTAGAATTGGCTGCCGAAAAAGGATCGTCCGCGTGGCTAACAGTACTGCCTCTTAAAGAGTTAGGATTTAATCTTAACAAAAGGCAATTTAAGGACGGAGTCAAACTACGCTATGACTGGCCAATCGACGATATTCCATCCAGCTGTGTGTGTGGGGAACTGTTTGATGTTGACCACGCCATGATATGTAAGAGAGGGGGGTTTGTCATTCAGAGGCATAATGAACTGAGAGATCTGGAAGCGGAGTTGATAAATTTGGTTTGTAGCGATGTCGTTACTGAACCAGTGCTGCAAGATGTATCAGGTGAGCAGTTGACAAGAGGGTCAAACACAGCGAGAGATGCCAGACTGGATATACATGCACGCGGATTTTGGGAGCCTCAGCAATCAGCCTTTTTCGACGTCAGGGTCTGTCACCCAAATGCTGAAAGCTATAGGGACCTGGAACCGCAACAAATTTATCGGATACATGAAAACGAGAAGAAGCGGCAGTACGCAAGCAGAGTTGTTGATATTGAGCAAGGAACTTTCACACCGCTGGTATTTACAACCACGGGTGGAATGGGGAAAGAATGCCGGATGTTTCATAGCCGCCTAGCCGAGCTAATCGCTATCAAGAAAGGAGAGGATTACGCCAAGACAATCTCCTGGATTCGTGCAAGAACTTCCTTTGCTCTTTTGAGATCAGCGCTAATCTGCCTTCGTGGATCACGAACAGTTAAGAGGGTCTCATGGGACTTAAAGAACTCTGACATTGAAATTGAAGCAACCGAGGGAGCCATTAGATAGGGACTTTTGATTGATTTCATTATTTATTCCGAGTTTCACGAATGAGTGCCACTAGGATATATATACTTTTAACTATTGGAATATTTTATTACCTTTTCATAAATCATTAGTATTTTTAACCTATTGATTGATTTGTAATGCAGATTATCATTACTATCAACAATAAGAAGAAGAATTAAGAATTAAGAAAAGAATTTTACTTCTTAAAAATTTTTTTTAAACTAATAATTTGATTGTAATTTCTTAGCATCTTATTCTTATCTGTCCATTGTATTTTCACTATGATTATCAATAAAGGTTTAATTATTTATTAAAAAAAAAAAAAAATATTATTATTATTATTATTATTATTATTATCATTATTTATTTTTATTTATTTATTTATTTTCATATTTGATATGAAATCGACAAATTGATAATTGTATTTATGTTCAGGATCCAGTACAATTTCTTTAAGGTATTCACAAGTTGAAATTCAGCCTTCCTCCGAGAAACCCCAAGTCTGTGAGGGAACAGCCTTTTGATCCTATTCCACCAGTAGCAGAGCAGATCAGCTCTCAATGGTGGCTCTTGTGTTTTGATGAATTCCAGGTAAAGTGTCTAACCTGACATCTTCCATTCCAGTAATTAATAATTTCTGTTTGTTTGTGAAATCTAGAGAGAGCAGTCTTCAGTTTTCTTCATAAAAGAAAGGATTCTTTGAACTCTTGAATGTTCATGTGTATTTAATAATTTTAGTAACAAATTGGCTGTTAGTCAAAATAATAACTTACTAATTTAAGATTAAGTTTGCGGTTTTACCTAAAAAATAATTTCTATTAACAAGTAGAAATCTCTAGAGCCATGAAATTTATGTATGTAAAATGTCTTGATTGCTAACGTTTTAAGTGTGGTCCTTAAATAAGCGACATGTTAATACTTTATGTACACAGGTAGAAGATTTCAACATTTTACAAATATTAAAAAGTATCTCTCTTGTTCTCTTAAGGTTACAGACATTGCTGATGCAATGATTTTAAAGAGATTATTCACTGCACTGTTTGAACAAGGAGTGGTAGTGATTGCTACCTCAAACAGACATCCCGATGGTATGATGTTATACAAACTTAAATGATTTCTCTGGTGGCTAATTAGTAGATATTAACAATTAATTTTGTTTTTGGTCTTAATTCATTGGAATGCAAGGGAAAACTTGAAACTTGGTTATTATTTGTTTAGATTTGTACAAAAATGGTCTTCAAAGAAGCAATTTCGTACCTTTTATACCTATTCTTAAGGTAAGACTTTTGTTTAATAATTTGAATAAACTAATGCTGTGAAACTTATCGTGAATTCAAGTAACACTATTTACTTTTTATTTGGCCGGGGATGTGCTCAAACATATTTGTCTGTAGACATTGCTAATATTTGTACCGAAAAAGTGTTTTTGAGAAGGCTGCTTCGAGTTTGTGGTATCTGTTATGATTACAATTGCAATATACGTGTTTTTCTTAAAAAAACACGATTAACCTGGCAATCTGTCGTTTATATAGCTGTCAAGCCACGAATTCGATAACTGTTAGGGGTATAATACAGGCAGTTTGTACCATTTGTGTTGTCATCAGTTTTTTACAATGTAGTATGCTGTTGACAGGCAACTGGTGCAGATAGAAAAGAACTTGCAATGCATGCACACCTAACGGTAATAATTGAGGACTGAATATGGGATCAAACTTGCCAGATTGATGCACTAAAAACCTACAAACCTTTCCTAGCAAAATCGAAGAAAACTGTGGCCTACCCACTGACTGGAATCTGGAAACTTTTCCAGCTGGAATAAACTGGAAGAAAGAATTAGTATCCAAGAGGCAAACAATGTTTAACTTATTAAATTCGCTCTGACGAAGGGCTAACGCTCGAAACGTCAGCTTCCGATCTCTTTACGGTGGCCAATTTACCTTATCAACCAAGTTGATAAATCCAAAATTTAATGTTAATTTTTGGCGATTTGGATGCCATTTGCTGCGATGATGGTCAGAAAATGGCCTTTTTGCCTTCAAATTGCGCCTTTTTTTATTGGTAGCAATTTCCATGTGACAGTGAGTAGGTTACGTTACGTTTGTACAGAATATTTTAAACGCTTTTTCTTTTTACATATACTCCGTTTAGATATTTAACTGTCCGTGAATAATTATTTCTTTGCAGAGACATTGTAAAGTTCTTTGTCTGGATTCTGGAATAGATTATCGTAGAACAGGTTTGGCTCGTTGAAAATTCATTGATGGTGTTTCGCTAAAGCCCTGGCTAAACGGACTTGCAAGTTGAAAACTTGCGAGAGCTTGCGGCTCTGTTTGGCCACAACTTACGTGTACTTGCGATGGCTTACGAAAATTAGTATAAACCAAACTAGTGGATAGTGTTTTTCGCGCGCTCTGATTGGCTACTCAAACTCGGGATAGTGTTTGCTATTTACCTGCGCTTAGGTGAATAATTGTTAACTACCGTTCACTTTGATCGAGCTCAAATTTGCACCGGGTGAACGCAAGTTCTGTTCGGCCAGCCAACGCTGGTTTCAGTAGTATTCTCATTAAGCCAGCGACACACTAAGCCATTTTGTACGCTCATCGGGGCGAAAATGGTTCCAGAGCGAAAATCCCCAAGTGTACTTGTTCTCGTTACGGTGATTTATCCAGCGATTTGATCGCCGCGACGAGCGATGGAAAAACGCCGGTATCTGACATGTCAGATATCGGTAATTAAACTTCGCCGCAATTCTTCAAAAATTCCCAGCTCATAGTGCATGTCCACTCCCGCGAAAAACGCTTGCGATCGCTGGCAATCACTTTCACTTTCGACTGTGCTAAAATAGCTTTTTTGCCAACTTACGTCGAACTTGCGTCTACTTGCGACTTCGTTTGGCCACCCATCCCAAGTCTGTGTACGCAAGTTGGCATTTCCAAACTTGCGTTGACTTGCGACTCCGTCTGGCCAGGGCTTTAGGTAGCATATGTTTGCTCTTCAAATGAAATACTTCAAAGAAATAGTTTTGGTCCTTAAAAGGCTAACGTAATTCTGTACTGTTTCTCCTCTGGCTGATTTACAGATATGTCTTTTATTGGAAAAGTGTTCTTCAGGTAGGTTTAAATAGATTTCCTCTCTATAACTCGAAACAAGTTTTTCAACGAAATTCTACAGCGTAAATGATTTTAAACGAGTCCTGATATTACTTTTGGCTTAAACACATGCAGGTTGATACTACAGTGTAATGAAAAACTTAAAGATGAAAAACAAATGCATTGAAAAACTAAAAGAAATCAGTACAAGACCAAGAACGGCTTTCTAGTCAGTGAACACATTTTTTTTTTGTGCCGTATTTTTTCAGTTAATTTATTTTAACACCGAGACCCGAATGAACGCCAAATCTACAACATGTACATCAACATGTAGGTCGAGTTTTTTGTTTTAAGCGCCGGGGCGTAAAAAGCAAACACCTCCGGTGTTCCCTCGAGAAAAAAAACGGTATATGGTTTTGGTACCGAAGAGGTTTTCTATTTGAATGCTATTTTTATTTTACTGCAATCGATTCCTATGACGAAAACACATCTAAAACTTGTTTAGTAGCTAACCGGTAATTAATAAGAAACACCACAAACACATCAGGTGCAGTTTTACCCTCTCCCGCATTAGAAAAACGATTTTGGTTCTTGAGACGCCCTTAAAATGTCTTTGTAAATAGTTTTATGTCTCTGTGTATCGTGACTTGAATTCTCTATTTCAAAAATAATCTCTTTCAAACGAGAACGAAAGTCGGCCAGAGTTGGCGGGAGGTTAAAAACTGGCATACACTTTGCTGCCAGTGTCCGCTGTGCTCTCTCGGACGCTCTCAGGCCCCGTTTACACTAAATAATTTTTGTTTGAAAATGCATCTTTTTTATGCGTTGCTGCCAACCATCCACACCAAAAAGATGGAAAACGGAGATGTTTATCTATAAAAACGGAGGTTTTCAAAAACGCTATCCAAAAAGGAGACTTTTCAAAAAGGGAGGTCTGTCGTTTTGGTATGGACGACAAAAACGGAGCTTTCCGAAAACGCTGACGTCACAAGGAATTATTATTTTATACCCGATTTTCCCGCTCAGTTCGGGAAAAGCATGCGCACAAGACAACAAAAAGGTCCGAAAAAAGCCTATGAGTGCGAAAGCATCTTTCGATGTCCGTTTTTCATTCCGTAGTGTAGACATATTTTATCTATTTCGAGACACTAAAGACGGAGGTTTTCGAAACTCATTAGTGTGAACGGGGACTCAGTTTTAAGTTTGACAATTGACAGTTTGTCCGGTATAACCGGCAACTCCCATACACTCTCATCAACTCTAATGTAATTTCATCCAGTTCAAAACTGTCTTCTTATGTCGTTGTTGTTTAATCCCTGGTGTATATGCTTTGCTTCTCAGTTCTCTTGGTCCAGCAACAGATTCTGAACTTGACTGGATATTCTCGACATTAGCTCAACAACAGAGAGAAGGTAAGTTATTTGTTCTCAGTAAAAAAGTGTTACATTCTTTTAATTTCAATGCAATATTTTTTTTTCATAAATATGTCTGTAAAATCCTTACTCCTGTTGCCACGACGGACCTCGCCCCACCCTACCCAAGCGGGGCTAAACCCTGTGTGGTGTTCCAGCGCCACATGGGGTTCTCTAATCACGGAGGTCCGTCCTAGCACAGGCAGCCCAGGCACACGATGAGATCTGCGCATACATTAACCTTTTTAAATTATGTGCATATCTTAACCTGTTTCACCGTGAACTACACATAAAGGCGCGGTACGAGTGTCGCCTAATATCTTTCATGTGAATAGTCGTCACACAGGGATTACTTTAAATATAGAATCACCTTGTCCAACAAAGGACGGGTGGAAAAGCACCAATCACGTTTTACAGTTTTCACAGCCAATAACATCACGGCTTAAGTTACAGACGACCAATAACATCGTGAATTGCAGATTTCACCTTTGAGTTCGTCGACCAATAAGGACAACGAACAGAAACTTATAACATCTACTTACGATTCTTGACTCTGGTGATGACTTCCGCTCAGGAAGTCGAACCGTCAGTCAGTATCATCACAAACAGTCCTTCTCAGGACCACACTCACCCGGACGATCTTACTTCGTCGACTTATGAAGTGAATCCCGGGTTCAAACCATTAACAGTGAAAAAAAGGCAGTTTGTCCAATGTCCTAGAGTGACAGAATTTACCATGAAAACGTCTAATATTCGGAACCTACTGAACCTACATTTGTATTGTTTACAAACAGAAGACGCCGATTGTAAGCCAGGTCCAAGAGAAATAAAGGTGCTTGGTTCGAGAAAGCTGCACGCTCCCCGGACATGCGGACGAATTGCTGATTTCACCTTCGAGCAGCTTTGTGCGCAGGTAAGAAAAATTCCATTTGTTGACTGGTTTGGGTTGATTTTATTTGTCCAGTGCACACGAGAAGTACGTGTTACCTAAGTGTATTTCATATGCAGGATGTTTACCGTCGTTTTCATCAAGGCGTGGCAACGTACAAAAAAACATCACCTAATTTGGTATCAAACATTACATGTTTCGTCATCAAACATTTGAAGTTTGAAACGCGGTTATATGATGTTTGACGCTCAAAGTAAGATGTTTGTCACGAAGTTTGAATGAAACTGGAAAACTTGTCTGTGAAACAAACTCGTTTCTGGTCGACAGTTAAAGACTCTCTGTCGACCACAATGCAACGCACGCCTAAACGGAGGTTTCGTGGACCACGAAACCCCAAAGTTTTGTGTCGGCATTTGAAGGATGTGGAAATCTGCCTTCATCCAAGTCATCCTTCCGTAGAATGGATAGAGATTTTCTTATGGAGCTATGAAATTTATCAGGGAACTATTGGAGCAGTGTTGATTTAAAAAATGTTTTATTCTTCGGGTCACAAAAGCGACATTCGGACACTCGACGTTTCGCGTAGGTCTCAACCGACAAGCGAGACCACGCAGAAAGTTTTTATTTATACCTCATGTCAGAATAATGTGGCTATGGACGATCCAGTGAGTTCATAGGGGAAAATAACAGAATTCTTATGGTCATGTGGTACTGAATGTGAGTGAATATCAAACTGACTACAGTAATAAATGCTTCTGTAGATCGGACGTGACTGAGTATTCAACAAACCCCACGGGTGACAAATCGCGGTCTTGCAACCGTTAGTGATAAAATAATGTCAATTGCTTTTACTCTACACTCCGTTCGAAATTTTAAAGAGGGGTATATTAAGGTATAAGTGCTGTTGAACATAAATGAATGAGAGAACTCATGACCCGAAACACTAAAAACCAAATGCGCTATGTCAATTTGAAAATATTTCTCTGACTGCGTGACGTGTAATGACTGAGTCAACGATGAATCGTATTTAATTACAGTCATCTGCAAGACTTATAAACCATAAAATTTAGCTCTTTCTATTGACAAAACGTATACACCTAACGAAGTGAACACCTTCATTTCCTTTCTTGGCTGCTAAAGGGCTCAAATCTAGCCATTTTATCGCAATGTTCTCTCTCCAAAGGAATCAAAACAAAAACAAACGCGCGCATTGCATTGTAGTCGACAGAGAGTCTTTAAGGGTGCAAAAGCGGCCTAACAAAGAGTCAAACTTCACTGAAACTTAAGGGCCGGTTATTTCAACGAAGTCTAACTTAGACCGCGGTTTAAGACAACGACTTGACCTCCAAATCTGGTTGTTAATGGGTCATTTTAAGCAGATAAACGTTGTTCTTGATTGTGCTTCATCCCTTCTTGGCACTGTTTACAATAAACAACGTCTAAACGTGAGGGTTGGCCATCTCGAATTTGGTTTAATCCGCTGTTTTGTTAAACGCTGTGTGAACTTCGTTTAAATAATCGACCCTAAGGGTGCTTTCCTTTGGGATGATCCGGGTCAGGATCAGTGATCCAAGATCACTCCGATCATGGTGCATCAAAGGAATCGATGAATCCACTCTCGACAAGAATCCTTCGGTTCTTTTGATGCACCATGATCCGAGTGATCTTGGATCACTGATCCTGATCTGGATCATTACAAAGGAACACATCCTAAATGTTTGGTGACAAAATATGTCTCATTTGATGCCAAATCAGATCATTCTTTTAATTTTGTTTTCGTGACGTGGCCGCACATAGGTGAAAACGATGGTCAGGGGTAGGTTTTAAAATCTCAATTTTCTTTCGGCGTAAAACTTAGAAAAGTACTGCGTTGACGCTGTAGAACGTTTGTATCATTTTCCTCCTTCCCTACCAATACGTTTTGGTCTTTGAAGGGCAGGCACTTTGGTGCTTTATCAACTGCCGGCCTTCGTAATGCTGTTTTCAAAAACTGCTCCGTTTCCACTGCAGGAAGCTATGTCATTCTCGTTGAATAGATGACCCGAGCGTTTTAGTTATTTCATTGTGAACTTCAAAAAAGGAAACAGTACCCATTTCGACTGAAGACTGTCACGTCATAGTTGCCCAGTAGAGCTGTTGCACGTGATCAGTTTTGACCAATAATGCCACAGCTTGATTTTTAGCCTCGTGCACTGATAAAATATCTCCATTTTTGTTCTTTAGCCCCTTGGAGCAGCAGATTATTTAGCCCTGTGTGAGCATTTTGATGTTATAATCTTACGGGACATTCCCAAGATGACAGTGTTTCAAAGAACGGAGGCCAGAAGATTCATCACACTTATTGATGCTCTTTATGATAACAGGGTAAGATAAGTCAGTCAGAGGGCAAAATTAGTATTTTAAAAAAATAACTTCGACTCACCCCAACCAAAAGGAGCGTCTATACTCTTCAAGTTCGAGTCCTCCTTTATTGATTTCAGCTCGTCCTGTTTTTTTGTTTGTTTGTTTTTTTTTTTTAGACTCGTCTGATATGTTCAGCTGGCACTTCATTGGAAGATCTTTTTCACGCCACTCCTCTGACTAGCAACGACGACGAGTTCAAGAGAAAACTCATGGATGACCTCGACTTATCAGCGGTGAGAATCTGAAATGTTTTATTGTCAAACAAGGACAGACTAACCAGCCTAAGCTGCAACTAGCTCCTTCTTTTCCTGAAGAGAAGGACTACCTTTCTGGGTGCAGACATCCTCAACTCTGATCAAAAGTTAGGGGGACTGCCTTTAATTCAAAAGAAAAGACTTCATTTCTTTTAGACGTTTGCTACATCTATCTTACAAAGAAAGTGTTTTCCATTAATCGCACAAGAGGCTATGTCGCGGGCATTTTGCTGGCATTTTATCAAAACTAGGTCGGTAAAGTGTGATCGTCCGGTTGAGTGTTGTCCTGAGAAGGACTGTTTGTGATGACATTGACTGACGTTTCGCTGAGCGGAAGTCATCATCAGAGTCAAGTGAATTATGAATCGTCAGTAGATGCTATAAGTCTCTGGTCGTTGTTCTGATTGACTTATGACATGACTCCTGAGTTCAAACCGTTTACAGCTTTATCAAAACTGTTGCTTAAGTTATGATTTATTACCTTCGCCACACACGCTGCCCCTACAACAATACATATCAAGTAAAGTTTCGTAGGGAGAACAAACCATATTACATTTGTTTACATTTTCAGTTTGCAAGACACATCAGGAGAACTTGAAAACGTTGGGCCAACGTATTCATGTTGTAATCATTTTCCTAGCCTTCAGTGTAGGGGTCGAATAATCCTTCGTATGTTTTAAGGCGCCATCTTGGATTACGAAACGGGCAGAGGGTTGGGGGGAGTCAAAAATGAGTCCAATGGAGAGGGAGATAGGTTGAAAGAGGAAGGAGCGGGGAAGGGGTGGCAACTTATAGAAACGATTGAACCCGCGAATGTTGCTTTCGGATACAAAAAAAAAACCGCCTACATTGCAGGCTATCATTTTCCATCCTGGCCATCCGTGGCCAAAGACACGTGTTAATAGTTTCTCTGTACTAGTGTAGTGCCTTTCAACAAAACTAGAGCGTTATTTTTAGATTTTCAGTAACGTAAATGTGACTTTTGGCTTTTTAAAGTGTTACTAGTCCCTTTAACTCTGTTGATTATGTTTTATTTTACAGGCTGATGCTAATTCCAGCGCAATATTCACGGCCGAAGAAGAAATCTTTGCGTTTGAGCGCACAATATCACGCCTGACCGAGATGCAGACGGAACAGTACTGGAACTGGCAGGGCTTTCGCAAATCATGGGATGTGTTTAGTAGTTGACGCCGCGCGTCACTTAGCTTGATACTTTTAATGCCATGACCGGCCAAGTTCAAAAATATTTTAAAAGAAAGAGCACCACGAGAGTACTGCTCAAATTAGGTTTTATCTGGATGCTCACGGTCGGCCGCTCGTCCATGCACAGATCCAGCTAGATCCACCGAGCTCCACCTTGTACAACACTATAAACAGTACAACTGTTAAATACTACAAAAGCTATTTTATTCCATCCAACGTGACTGACCAATAAGAATTCAAGGATCCTGTTCAGGGAACCCACTTAAAGGAGCTGCGTCACTAAATTGAGCCCAATTTATCCACTAGGACCTGGCCACCAAATTAAGGGAAACAAAAATAATCACTTAAAACGTTGGCGAAAGGTTTAAATAACACAGAAAATAGATAAGAAGGCACCGATGGGCCAGATTGAAGAAGATTAACACGGATTGCGATTGGGCTTTTGGAAAAACTGTTAGGTTGAACAGTTTTCAAAGTTTATCTCTGTTTTTTATAAATTTGAATATAACGCTCGGGATACATATCTTTTTTGTCACGAAGCAGTGATTTTGTCATTTAACAAGTAAAACTGAACTGCCGTGACACAGCCCCTTTAAGTGTACAGTTAAAATTATGCCTGACAACTATTCTCATATTCTGACTGGATAGTCGCTGGCACGAAAATATGCAAACATTTTAATATTTACATATTTTAAAAAATTTTTAATATAAAATAGTGGTCACGTGTTTTCGCGTCGTGATGTAATCGCGCGTAACTTAAACTTTTGTTGAGGAAAGTTTGTGAATGAGACCAGTCGGGACGGGATGAATTAACACGGAAATTGAATAATAAGGAAATTTATCTTGTCGTCAAGAAGAACTTCATAATAGTTGTCTTTTAATTCCAGTTTTCTCAAGTTTTAAATTTTTATATCCATTGAGAAATCAGAAGTTCAAAATATTGTGAATGCATGAATTGACATATTTTTATTGCTTATTTAATGTTAGGTATTAATGGCGATTTCTTCCTGTAGCGGAGGTTCCATGCACTTTCGTGACGTTTAAGCCATTTTTATATACTTGTTAAGACAAGACACAATAAAGGGGGGGGGGGGGGGGGGGTCACATAGAAAATAATACAGTCATTTCACAAAGGTTCTTTGTCCCACATGTAACTGTGGATCAAACACTGGATGTGGATGAATCAAACACTGAAGTCCAGTTTCTGAAATAAAGACTGGAAAATCGCAGTCTTTCGCTGAAAAAAATACAGATTCAAGGGTCCCTAGAACACTTCTTTCCATCCTCTAACAGATGAAGTCAGGGAACGTAACGCTGCACAGAGACAGCGTTTAAGGAAAACACTTCATTTGTGAGGGAAAAGGCTTAAGTTACCATGGGTAATCAACCAAATTTTATTTATTTACATTGGGGTTAACGCCTTTATGAAGTGCCAAATTCTCATACCTAAAAAGTATTGTATACGCTGCGATAGTTAACGATAGTAAAGAAGAACACCTGTTGTGTTCTTAGAACTTGAAGGTTAATAATAGTGTTCGGTACGGGAGGACTTGCAATGTTCGTTAGTTCAATTCATTTTATTTATTGTCACAGTATTTTATCATTATTTTACAAAACTGATCAACATTTTTAACGGTGGTCTTTTTAAAACTGGTTTGAGGAAGACTCACTGAGGATATGCGATTTTTTAAATGTGCTATACACCATTCAGTGTATATAAATAGTGCTACATACTATTTTCATTGAGAACTGAGTCTAAACTGAATATGCCTGTTGCACAGGTCAAATGTAATTGAAATATTTTACCGATATTTAAAGGCATTCTTCTTGTTATCGTGCAATTGAGATTTTATCAACTTAACTGGATATTCTACCGGCTGCTATTAAACACTGATATAATACGTCTCAGTTTTTTCCTGTGTAATTTCTCTGTATTAAATATACGTAGCCTCACCTAACAGTATTCCTCACAACACTCCTGACTATTACCTAGGCCTCCTCATTTCCGATTGGTCCGTTTCGGGTCAAGTGGCCGTTCGTCTCCGATAGGTCACCAGAAATAATGTACTGTTCGTGTTTTAAGTTTCGGTAGGTCAGCAGTGATCAGTTGGAGTTCGACCGACGTCTATCGAAGGTATTTATTTATTTATTTATTTATTTTGTTTTTCAAGAGCTTTAGAGGGGCAATGTCGAGGCTGATTAATCTCTTACCCAGATCTCACGTGTGCGTTCTCGCTTGACCGTGGAAGATCTGGGCACGAGATTACAGGCTGATACAGTATGCAAGGCCAGGAGCTTGTTTTAAGCTGTTTATTGTCTTGAACAGGAACAAACACCGAAGTACTTTGTTGGTAACCTATCGTGATCGATTCATAGCTACCTTGAAAAAAATAAAGGAAGGAAATAAAAGAGAGAAGAAAAAAGAAAGTGAAAAAAGGTTTACCTTTGTTTCTGGAAGTTCCCACCGAAGGCATCTCGGAACCGAAAAGATTTTTTATTTGCTATGTTCATCAACAGAAATTTTCAGTTATTGATTTGTGGGGTTAACGTTGTTATTTTTTGAATAATTCTGAGAAATGCTTTACGCAAGTTTGCACTAAAACTACTGCCAGTCTGTAGAAAAGGGACTTGAAGAAATACCCGGATGACAACGTAGTGATCAGAGCGTTTCTCTTAGAATGAAGCACGTGTTGTGTGTCGGCTCCTACTTTTCAGTTTGGTTTAAGGGAAACCCCCGACTTTGCTAGAAATAGATTTCTCTAAAAATAAAAGACATCTCAGGATAAAAATAGACCGGATCTGTAACCAGATAAGAACACAAAAGGCTTACTAGCAAAATTCAAAAATAAGATTTGCAGTTTATGAGGTTACAAGCTAATATATCCATGGAAACATTCAAATTTCAGGTGTTGTTTGGGTTAATCTGCAAACAAAATTTTCGTATCGTGGTTTTGCTTTCTTAGGTGAGCGTTGTATGTAATCCTATTTATCTGACGCCACTGAGAAAAATAGCTGACGCGATATGGTAATTTCCCTTCCGTCAAGTGTTTTATCTTGTGATTTCCTTCTCACTAAGCCCACATATCAATGATGAACGTTAAAGGAGTTCTGTTATTAGAAAAAGAAATGACAGGAAAAGGGACAGAAAATCAAAATGAAAGCTTTGCATTTGCATACGTCGTTTACAAAATCAATAATTATGTTTAGACTTCAAACTAGAACTGCTTTCATGAGAGGGATAACATGTTGACTAGAAGTAAGCCTTTTCTCGAATATTAAAACAGAAATATAGAGAGTGAGCCCCATCTGAGATTTTTTACCTCATAAAAAATGAAAAAATATCTAAGCCATAATTTATCTGATGACAAAAGAGCTCAGGATTAAATTCTGTAACGGGAGCAGGTGGTAGTTATATGCACACGATAATTTTTTAGAACTTGACGAACAATACTTTTTCATGCGCAAAAATATGACATATATTTATGTCACTTTGCAGTCAATACGCACATATGTAGTGAATAATTTCAGTTTAAAAAAATCGCGACAGTTGCAATATCATGCAAGTGTCGTCGATCTCTTTGTCTCTAAACACCTATGTTTTACGTTATTTCATCATGCTGTGATAAATACCGTATTGTCCTCGTAGGATAATATTGGACTCGGCATAATTTAAATGTGCATTAATCCTGTGCTAACTCCACGCTTCCCTTCTCATTCTTTACTCTTTTACATTGCGAGAAGAAATACAAATCAAATGATCACTCGAATGATTACAATTGGAGCGTTTGCAGTCTGTTTAGCAAAAGAAAAGTGATAATATCATTCTGCAGTGGTTGCTATAAAAGCACCTCTCAAGGCGAAGATAGCCTATATAAACAAAGAGCAAAACTGCATAAGAGATGAGTACATTAGTTCTCGACGAATTTTCATTTCGAATTATTTCCGCCAATGTTTTTGAGCATATCGGTGACATGATTACTTAAATTTAGATGTTAAGTAAATTACGCCATTTGGCGACAAAGAGTATATTTGCCTTCGCAAATCATTTTGACGGGATTGCTAAGTGTGGAAAGATTTTTTTGACGGATTTAAGCATACATACGTTTAATATTTTGACAGAGGCTTAAAGTAAACGAACGTCTTTCAAATCCTTATATGAACTAAATTTTATTTTTTGGTTGCATTTCAAGCTGTATTTACCATTTAAGGTTGTGTTTATTGTATGCTCGAAAGTTTCCAAATTACACGAATTTAAAACTGAAGGCAAAATAAAGACGAATTCCAAGAAAAGGCAATTTCAAAAATCGTTTTCTAATTTGCATCAGAAAACATTTGACGAAATTAGTTAAAGTAGACGCTATTGAACCGCTTGCCAACCGACTCTCTTCGACATTGACCAGCTTTCGTGCGTCGTCTACGACGTCAGTCGGACGGCATACGTCACAACTTCGGATGAGGTCGGAAAATGATCGTGCGTTTCGCAAGAGGAGAGACGCGCGTTCTTTATGAATTATAATATGTATTGTTCATGTTTGTGTGTATAAATACAAGTCTGTTCCACACCATTCATCAGCAGTTGCAGCGTTGTTAGGAAACTTGCTCTTATCAACGAGTCATCTTTGAAAGACGCCGAAGATTTCTCATCGTTCATTTGGTTAAGGGTAGTCTCTTCACCAAATATCTCTGTCGAAAGTACACTTTACTGCATGCGAGGATCAAATCTAACATGCTGAAAGATGTTGTGCTCAAAAAGTGAGGGGCAAATACCAAACGCTTTAAGAGAGAGCGAAGAGAATGGACTCAGCAACAATACGACCCACACTGGAAAAGTCAAGAGAAAAAACATGTCATACCTAACGCCAGAGATTTTAATTACCTACGTGCGAGAGGGCGAACAGGCCAAATCTTACGAAGAGAGGTATAAGGAGGCTGCATTGGGTGTATTTGGAACTAAAAGAACTCACACATATCTGACTGTGCCTTCGATGCTACAAACAGACAAGCAGGCTGTTATCAGGCAATATCATTCGGACCCATGCATCGCGGGTCTCGGTATTCTTCAATGAACTGTGAAAAATGCTCTTTCTAGCTGGCATTAGTGGCGGTCAATTTAAGCAGCTCCTTACATGTAAATGGATATCTTCCGGGAATTTTGACACTAGAAATCGTCTTGTGTTTACCGAAACAGAAAAAAGAAGAAATGTTTTCCTTAGAAATATCAATAACTTGCTGGCATTAGCTAGGTCAATACTGCCAAACTTATTCGCAGAATCCGATGGCATATGGTCTATTCTTTGCTCAATGTGTTAGCAAACTACTTTTCTTTGAGTTATTACTTTAGCTAGAGTTTTATCTGAATGTTTTTTATCTAAGTTCATGAAACGTAATATTCTATTACTTAGTTATTTCTCGGCTTACACTTGCAAACGTAATGTAAAAAATATACTAGTATTTGAATTTTCTAGGTTGAATTTTGCTTTTTTACAACGACGTTAGAGTAGAGATGTTTCAGTTTGTTTGTTCTTGCCAATTGCAAGAAAAAATTGAAATATTAAATTTTTAAAAAATTTTCTGCAGTGTTGTCTGTATGTATACACCGTCAGAAAACAACTGTCAGAAATGAAATAACGTCGCTGATTTCTAGATCCATGGTGATATTGTGAACATTCGCCAAGCTTTCTGACATAATCTTTTTTCAGAACAAAACATGGGGATTCAAAACAATAACAGGCCTTAAATAATCTGAACATGATAAAAATAGTAAAGGGAAAATGTAAAATAGAAGAGATTTGATACACACACAATGTAATGTAGTTATAGCTAATTCCTTAGTTTGTCTTGGGTAACGAAACTTTTGAAAAACATATCGTTCAGTACAGCAGATGTGTGTCGTAGCTTGAGATATTCGGCTGAATATATTGCGTTTAATTTGTTGGTGAATTAATGATTGCTAATTTTATCACAGTACTGATCAGTTCGCCTTCAGGGAATTCAACATTATCTTTCAAAAGTTTACGTTTGCGATTCTAGTATCTAGATTTACACGTTTGTGTGACTGATAATCTTTAACAACATATCTGTTGGTATCTTTCAGTTTAGTGCGTTACTTTCCGCCATCTGTTAACTGTGACAAGAAAATGCTGACACATCTTATAGATCCTCGATCACTAATGCTGTATCAGACTGTTCTCAGGCAATTTTGCGTCAAACTTCGAATATCGAATACATATAATGTATATGCTATTTTATCAGATCTCAATATATATAAATTTCGAATGCATGCATATGAAAATTTGTTCAAAGGAAAGAATATCTGGAAAACAGTCAATTGAAAACCACGCAAAACCACTGATTTTCGTTTCCATAACTATGGGAAAATATTCTTACAAAAAATTTAACTGCCTTTTGGGCCATTAAAATTTGCGGCTTTTTTTGAACACCTTCAATATATCTATGAGGTTCAATTAAAAAAAAAAAAAGACTGGAAAATTGATTTTCGGTTTTAAAAGCCTTCCCCAGGGCAAATGAGGAACACGAACAAAGTAAGAGTTTATCAGTGTGCGCAAGCTCACGGTATAGTAGATCCTCAATTTTAACGTTATTCATAACTGCTAAAAGGGTGTAAGATACACAATTTAACGGTTGTGTGCATAGCACGCGCATGAAAATAAAACAGAAAAGGAGTTTTTCACTTTCTACGCACTAGAAAATCGTGCTCCGCATTAAACCCTAAAGAACTGAGGCAACTAAGACTTTGAGGCCACTCGGCTTCACTCTCTCTGAATTAAGCTTCAGACGCTTCAGCTTTAGCCAGTATTTATAATGTTTTTGCCATCTGCAAGATTCCGCATATCACTATCCCCAATTTCCGCGCTTTGCTATGGATACTATCCGTGGTTTTACATGTAGAGGATATATCTGGAAACAGTAATCGAGTTAATCAACCTGTGTTGATCTGTTCCGGCTTTTGCCTGATATTTAAGACGTCACACCAGTGCCCAGTGAGTGTTTTGTGGCAGCTAGAATCATCAAAAATAAAATCCATAGGTGCGACCATTCCAAAAAATTTAAAATTATAAAACAAACGAACTAACAAACAAATTTCGTTCCCAGAGTCTCTGTTCATCAAGTCCACTGGAACGAGAGAGACCCTAGGAACCAGTTTCCTTGCTGTACACTAGTAGTACACAATTTTGAGTCGGTAGAGGAAAACCGGCTAAAGTATGACCACTCAAATAAAAGCTATTGAGCGGTACTTTACAGCAGTGGTACTGCTTGTTACGCGGTATTTCTGATTCTGTGGATAAATTAACCCATTCACTCCTATAAGCGACCAGGCTACTTGTGTCATTTGTGACGTAATAACTTTTAACGACCAAAGATGTTTTTGATAATCAATAGATGCGGTGGGAAGAGATCTTGTAGATTATGCCTAATTAACAACGATCGGGTGAAAAAATCTAGCCGAGGTAACAAACCAAAAGCCGAGGAATTCTTCCTAGACAAAATTATTTCCCACGGACCGCCACTTCTTGTTGTAAATTTACTGAACTGGGCAAAAGTTTTTCCATCATTAGGAACGTCTAGCTGCTAAATGGCTAAAACGCCAGTTGAAAGGTATAAAAGCTGAAAACAGGCCTCGCAATCTCGATCACTCAAGGGAAACGAAGAAGTGTTTGAGATAGCTGGAGTTCGAAACAGCCAATAGAAATAACCAATAGAAATTAATGGAGGTGTAATCCAAGGGAAACGGGTTTCACTTTTAGATAGCGGGGGATTCGACATAGCGGGATTCGAGATAGCGAGGGATTCGACACTGATTCAAAATAGCTGGATTCGCGATAGTGGGATTTGAAATAGCGGGGTCCAGTACTGCAAAAGCAACGGGACTGAGCACGAAAAATCGAAAAGTCCAACTGCTGATTCCTGTTTTTCTCGTTCAACTGAGCCATCTCAAAATACGATTTTTTTCCAAACATCCCAAGGAGTGAATCAGTTAACTAAGTTTATCTTCATACGACGCTGTTTGATCTATCATGTTTTACAAAATAAAACGGATCATAATCCCTGCATTAGTTTTCTTACGCTAGGATTACTGAGTGCACGTAATTGTACGAAACGTTTTCAAAGCTAAGTTCCTTCATCATTTGGCGTACGATGTAAAAATTTGATGTTAATGTAAAAATAAAACGGACAACTGGTTTCTTGTTTGGAGGGTGGGTGCCTTTGTTTCGAGCGTGGGTGCCTTTGTTTCGAGCGTGGGTGCCTTTGCTTCAAACGTGGGTGCCGTTTCGGTGCCTTTCCATAAGTATTTTCATAAGTTCTTCTGCACGTAGAACGTTTTTCACGTTTGCCCCGCAAATATTGAGGCAAGAACAGATGCCTGTGAGGTTGCTAGGGGAGGGAGGGAGGGGGAAGAAGAATGCATGCCCTCCTCTTTTCTTCCAACTTTTTGTTCTCGCCTCAATTTTTGGGAAGCGAAAAAAGCGGAAACTTCCTCTAACCACGGAAATGATTGCTACGGAGGCTTTGCGATCAAGCCATCCGCGAATCCCAACGGCGTCCTGTGCCCGACAAGAGGAATTTTATCGCAATGCTAAAAATCGTTCATCAGATAGTATTTCAAACTGGTGGCAGGACAAAACAATTCAGGATTAGGTTAAATGATTGCAACTTTTAACTGCTTTACCTAAATTCCATAAAACATCAACAAAATTGAAAAGGAAATTTCACACTTGGAAATTTTTTTAATATTCCTCAATGTTAATAATAAGACAGTGAAATATGCGGAAAAGTTTGTTCGGCCAATTCGTTTCCGCCCCCAAAATTCGCCATACTTGTGCAAGGAGACGCAACGAGAAATTTGACCTCATACCAGATCTCACTTTCATGTACTGAAAGTGAATAATTTATATGCCGTCAGATAGTACGAGATCTGGGA
>CAXIQD010000129.1:0-16000 GCA_964030785.1 Siderastrea siderea | reverse complement strand
CCTATGATTTTCTTATTTTGCCGACATTTACGTGGCTTTCTGCGAATTGCTGTTATGGGAAATTTGCATACCGAGGATCGTGCAAGCAGAAGAAATTTTGATTGGCTGTTTTGTTGAACGTCAATCAATCAAAAAAAGTGGGCGGTAGACGTTCCGTAGAAGAATTGTATCAGGCTCTATTTTTCGTTTCGCCCGTCCCGCCTGAATGTTTCACCGAGCGAAACGAAAATAGAGCCTGATCGCAGGTTAACTAGAGGGGCGCTATCGGGCGCTATATGATTTTATAAAAGAAAATTTATCCATCTTGATCTTGGTGTAAAATAAACGGTTTTAGATTTTTGGGTTAGCCTACAAATTCTCAAAATGTAAGACCTACTCAAATATCACGAAAGCACACGTTGCTCGATCCACCTACAACGAAATTGTGCTCAAACTTGACTTACAAAAGATGACCAGATCCAAAAATTTCAAGACATCTAGATACACACCAATCCTAATTATTCTTGTTAAATGTAAGTTGCACTGGGGACAGATAGCACGTTAAAATGACAAGAAGTGCATGAAGCTCACATTTCCATCAAAGGCCGCCAGTGTGACCATAACCAAATGAAAGATACTGAGCAGTACTTTGGAAAGTGAAAAATTGATTTTTTTTCTTTTCTGTTTTTAGCCTGAGTTGTTGGCAATTCAATTTATTCTGCCACTCGTGAATTCTTACAACATCCCTAATCCAATGTTTGTCACGTCGACTGCGGCACCACGTACCCGATCCAAAACCAAACAATCCAGACAATTCCGGTGTTGGCACAAAATCGATATTTGAAGGCGCTTTCCCATATTGCAAGTATAGCAGTTTTTTGCTCGATTCGAGAATATGGATTCCTCTTTCAATCCACGAGTCGAAGAAATGTGACAAAAAACGAAAAAGCGCGATGTTTTTATTGCTGGTTTCACAACATGGGGTGTAATCCAACTGTCAAGATCCAAATACTACAACGCGACGGAATTGCTGTGGTTCTAAAGTCTCTAAAGTGGATACATGATATTCAAATATCGATTTTTAATTCTCTTTCACAGAAACAAAGGAGTTGATCACCGACACCGGAAATCTAGACCAGGTACCGTGTATCATGAAAATTGCGCGGTTTTTACTTTTTGGTGGTTTTTGGCTGATTGTTCTCGATCCGCAAAAATTGAATGGAGCAAAAACTGCTGTACTTGCAATATGGAAAAGCGCCTTCAAATATCGGTTTGGTGCCGACACCGGAAATCGCGACCATTTTTTTAAAACCTCGCGACTTCCCTAGCTTTGTTCTGCCATCACTTCTTGCGTTAAAACCATCATTCTTATTCTCAACAAAGAAACAACAGTTTTCAATTTACAAAACATGTTTCGACATTCTCATGTCATCTTCAGTTGCAAATGAGCCTTAAACGGTTGTACATTTGAATTTTCGTATTAAAGTACGTTACAAAATTACGCTTTAAAACTTACGTTTACAATTTGAATATGAAAAACGCAGGAAACAAAAATAGCGCGCGCATAGTTACTTTAAGTGACTTAGGAACACACACATACACACACACACAAAAATACTTCCAATAACAAGAATGATGAAATAAAAGACACACACAAACACACAAAAAGTAATTAAAAGGAAAGAGATAACTCTAGATGCTTTAGCTGCTGATTAAGAGTAGGATTTTCCCACTTAATATGCATCGCCTCTTTGATCTTAATTTGGAATTTCGAGACGGCAGAATCTAAGATCGTGAAACATTCTGCAGTGCAAGAGTCATGGCAGGCCCTATATGACTGCAGGTGCCTGTAAACATGTGAAGACTTGTCCGACAAGAGGTGCTCACGAACACGTGCACAAATGTGGCGAGTGGTCTTGCCAATGTAGCTGGCATTACAGCCAGCACACGAAAATTTATAAACAACACGCGAACTAGCCTGCGTAGCAAGCGTTTCGGTAAGGCTTTCCGCACGTTCATTGCACTTTTCGCTTTTTTGGCCGCGGGAAAATTGGGGCGGGCGCAAAAAGGTGCTTCCATCAGTGTTGCGCTCGCCCCAATTTTTGCGCAGCCAAAAAGCGAAAAACGCCTCCAACGGACGGAAAGCCCTACGGAAACGCTTGCTACTCAGGCTACACGCGAACGTAGACTCTGCGGTACTGAATCTTTCACGCTAAACATGTTTCTAAGTTTAAACGTACTAAAGACTAACTTAACATCTAAATCAGCTTTACAATAACGTTTGAGTAGTTTTCTAAGCTTAGTCTGGGCGATTTTAGAAAACCGGCATAAAGGAGTTTATAGAAGTGCGTTTTGCATTCTTATTAAAATGACTTTTCCAAAAATTTAAATACGAAATGAAACTCTGGTGGCCACTGTTGCCTGCCGATATTTTCCGTGGGCAAAACATAGAAGTTAATAAATGTGACCGATTCTGCCCGAGAAAGTTTACGGTCTGGAGCCTGGACATGTCAAGAGAGTTTCCTTGACAGCTGGATTACACCCCATGTTGTGAAACCATTAATTTATAAAAACATCGCGCTTTTTCTTCACTTTTTTTGTCACATTTCTTCGCTTCGTGACGTTACAGTAACACGGAAAATCTAACCTGATTTATGATCCAATATGGGCTTTCTGTGGGTTCTAAATGTAATTCTTTGAAAACTAATCAGGTTTTTAAAAACAAACTGGGATGTCCACGTGCTATTCACTATCTCACCCCACCCCCCACTCGCTATTTTTGGGGGCGATGTCCACGTATAAAAAGATCTAATGTCCACGGGCAATCCGTATCTTTAAAATGGTTAACTTCGGTTTAAGTTTTCTTTTTTCATTAATTACATTTAATTATTTTAGTTAAATTCGGTTTAATGTTTCTTTGTTAATAAAAAAAAAAGAGGGAAAAAAGTTAACCTCGACCCTCGACGAAAAGATAGACTCAAATTTACGCGACTTCCATGATTTCCAAAACTTCCTGTTTAGAAGGATGCGTATCAATAAAGGTCAAGGTGGCTATACTCTGCTTTAAGGGAATTTTAAGCCAAAAATAAAAAGAATTAAAAAAGAAAGAAAGAAAGAAAGAAAGAAAAGAAAAACCAAACCAAAACAAAATATCAGAGGGAGAACACAGAACAAAACAAAATGAACAAGACAAGATTAAAAAAAAAAAGTGAATAGTAATAACAAAACAAAACCGCCAGCCGTAAAATGTCTGTCTACGTCAAGATAAACTGCGAGATGCAGCCAAACAGGCGACCTACCCACGTTTATTGTTGATGTTAGAAATAATTCCTACGTTGATTTAGGCAGTTCTTTCTTCAAGCCGCCCCTTGAAAGAGAAAGCGAGCACTTAACGGTAACAATGAAAATAGAAAGGAAGACGACGTCCGGTCGAGGAAAAAAACAACCATTTACCGGATCCACATAACGTGGGCCTCGGTTTCCTGACTATAGCCCTTGCGTTTGTTTAAGTCGATATAAATATGACACCTGCTTCACCGTATTCAGAAATTTAAACCCCCAAAACCCGAGCAAATGAACAAGAATTGATTGAAAGCTTCCAAGATATTAAAAAATGTTTTGTGTTTTCCATGTATGAATTTCCGTTTAGTTTTGATATGGCGTGGATCGTCAAAATTAGACAAGATTAATTTCCCTCAATCGTTTGGGCCGACGGATAAATTAAAACCGAAAAACAAAAAAACTTGGCAAGCAAATCAAGAAAGAAAAGAGTAATCCTCCTTTCTTGCTTCCACGCTCGGCGGTTTTCTTCCTCCCTACAATATTAGCGAGACAAAACAAATATTTTATCCGTTCCAGGCAGTAATATTTTGTCAGTATTAAAATATTTCATTATAGCAAAAAATAGCTTGCTCATTTGGATATTACATATGCCGTGGGTTCGGTACGAAACCCATACCGGATAAGCGTTGTGTTGAGATATGAAAACTGGCACTATTTTTACGCTGGAGCGCCGCTGCAACTCTCTCGTTTAGCAATGTGTGAACAACTCTGTTCCTTTCAAGCCGTTTGATTGTTCGCTTAATAGCGAATAAAATTCTGTTTCGGCACAAAGAACCCCTATAGTTTGAAATAGCTCAAAGACAATTATTAAGTTATATTGCGTGACCAGGGCGTAAACATGACGTCATGACCTTGTGTTGGTCACGGTCATTTGCCCACAGCTCGGTAAACGTGATATTTTTACTTATATCGACACAGAAAACGCTAGACACGATAATCTTTCTGGCACGTTGTCGCCCATTATAGTTAGGTTGCAGCTTCTAATATTACGAAGAAACTTTTCAGATGAAAGGAAGCTGATCTATCCTTGGACAAAAGGTAATTTCAAACCTTCTCAGCGCCTGGTTCCGGGCTCATAATTTAGCTAAACTGAATAACTCGCCATTGTGCGTGCTCTGTAACAACAGGCGTTCGCATGTCAATTTGTTATTATGGCTTCAGACCACATGTGTTGTCGCTTTGTTAGGAAATTTGTTGTAATGCCTTTCGGTTACATCATGTTGTTTTGATCCGCTTACAGTGTATCGTACAGTAGCCTCGAACTACAATAAGTTTTGTTATTGCAAATGCGATATATCGAGATCTACGGCTGCATATCGGCTGGGTCTTTCATTTGCTGCGCCTGACCATACAATTTTTTCTAGCAATATCTTCGGCTCCATAAGAGACTTAAACCCAACATGAGGTAATCCCATTAATTTTACCTCGGTCCTTCCGACACCGTCGATAGTTTCTCGGTCTAGGGCGAATCTACAAGATTAATCTGTAAGAAAAACTTCAAGTTGCCTGGTATGTTTTCGTCGCCGAGCCTATCCACACTTAAGTTAGCAGGTGGAATTCTGATTAGATATGGACATGTAAGAGAGAGATGACGTCGTGCTTTCTTTTTAAAATTAACAGTGACATGACAGGACTCAGGCACACACGCGAACCAAGTAAAGGTGAAAACATGTAATGCAATATTTAATGACACATGATGTAGAAAAAATTTGAAAGATTCAATTCACGTTTTAATCTTCGGATTGCTGATTTTTAGTGCGTGTCGTTGGATGCGAATCTCGGTAACTCGGACATCTGGAAAACATAAGTCGATTTATCCGTCTGGTTTATCTGCTGAACGTTTTAAAATAAATGTGCAATGATGAGCAGAGGGAACTGCTAATCGTTTCAGTTTGAGTTTTCAAGAAGCGGAAATTATTTCCACTGCATGTGGTTACACACGAACAAGCAGTATTGTTTGCTTACTTGTTTATTTTATAATTACGCATTTTTATGATGTTTATCATTTGTTTCTGTGGATTCAATTGCAAATTCTGAAGTAAAAGGTTCCAAAGTTGTAGGCCACCGTTCAATGCAGAGCGACCTTCGGCGTTGTCGTGTGTTTTGGTTTCATGTCTTATTAAATAATCCTTTGTTTCAGCGCTTCCTTATGATCATCGTATTGGCATTTTTTAAAGACGAGCACAATAAGTCGAGGACCTATTGAAAACGCAGTTTTAAATCCCTAATTATATTTACTTTTGGAAAGCATAACACTCCAGTCGGTAATTGAAGGCTATTTGCCCTTTTCTTTCTTGTTTGGCAGTTTCCAGCAGTTTCCTTTTCTTTTTCTTCTTTGGGGGCCGGGGTGGAGGGGGGGAGGGGGATTTTTGTCAGCCCTATGTTTTTCATCATTTTTTTTGTGAATTATAAATACTTCTCACGAATATTGCAAGATATTTCTACGCTACGTTTGTTGTACAAGATTATTTCTCCTGCAAAAAGTTAGCCGGTTCTTAAATGCTCCCCCCCCCCACCTCAAAAATAAATTGTTAGGTCCCTAATGTGTTTATAACATTCCGCATTTGTCCGCATTCTGTGTCACAATTTTTTATGGCTTATGAATCTCACTCCACGACATAGCTTCATCATGATCACAGCAAGACAAAATGTTTCCCCTTACACACTTCAAATACGAAGGAAGGAAATGATTTTGTTCTAAGAAACCAAGAGAGGATTATACTACACTGAATCTTTGTAAATAATAGTTTCCGTGGCAAATAAAGATTGACTGATTAAACGGAAATTCATATCCGTCCTCGACTCAGTTTAAAAAATAAAGTAAAGCGATAATTTCCTTACACGTGTATTCTCCATTTTGGCCTGGGTATAAACAAGAGAGAATCAATTGGCATAGGCAGCTCATTTCAACTGAAAGAGAACTTTCTTTGTTCACCGTGTTGTTCAACATCCGCTCACAGAAGTGCCTTTGCAATAGTCGCTCTGTCTAACGTAAATTTTTGATACCAATTCAAACTGTTAATCTCGTGTTTAATTCAATTTGTTTTCGTTGTTGTAGGAAGTAGACTGCATTTGCTCTGTTTTAATACTGGAGGCAATGTCTGTGCTATGGCAAATTTTAACTCTCATTGATTCCTTTCTCTCGCGCTTGGTTAATCAGTCCATAGTATATTTCTATTTTGGTGTTGCAGTTTGGCAAAAACAAAAACAAAACAACTGAACGCAGATCGGGAACCATCGGACAAAAACGTGGTACACATCGTTAGGTAGTCCGACCCAATTTTCGTAAGTTAAAATGCTTCTTTTGTTTGAAACGTACTTGTGCCTGCGAAGGTTGGCGATGTTCTGAATGATTTATTCCCTTTGTTTGATATATTTCTAGCTTGACCACGGGCAAGTGGCAGAAGTGGGGCGACCGAGGTTTTATTGGAACCGAGACGGGGTTTGTGCAATCAAGTTCATCTCGATTATTTCTCTTGTAATCTGCAATCTCTCTTTCGCCAACAGCCATCCAAAGACTGAAGTGGAAAGTTGACTGAGAGAATAAAACGAAGTGAAATCATCTGTTCTAGAGCATTTAGAACCAAAAAACACAAATCATGAGAGCTCAACGCTTTTGTGTTCTATCCATTTTGCTTCTGGCTTGTGTAACCCTTACCACCGGCGAAGAGTTTACTTTGGGCTTGTTAATCCCTTACTATCGTCGTGGATCAGAGACCAGCGAAGAACCCGGCAGGTACTACGCACCCGCTATTATTCAAGCTGTGGAGGATGTCAACAACAGTTCCGATCTTCTTCCGGGACATCACTTGTCTTTCATCTGGAACGACACCGAGTGTAACGAGACCAAGTCACTGAAAGCACTGGCTTACCAAATATTCGAGAGACACGTGTCCGCCATCATAGGACCTGCGTGCTCCTGTCGGACGGAGGCGAGGCTGGCTAGCGCTTTGGACATTCCTATTATTTCATACGTAAGTTTTGTTTGTAACGTTTGAGTTTATCAGAGTTGAACAGCGTAAAGTTTGAAAATAGACCCTGTGCTTTTTGATCATCTGGGTTTTAAAGAAAAGAGGCTTTGTCGACGGAGGTGAGAGAGGGACATATTTTGATTGAGAACATGCGTATCCAAGGCTCACGTTTTATGATGCTCATTATACCATTCAGAAGGACTGGTTTTAATGTAAAAAAAAAAATGTTCGGTGTGTAGCCAGGCATGTTAAAAACTGGTAAAAAAGAATTTAAAAAGTTGACACTGGCTAAAAATATGGTTATGGACGTTTCGGCCACTACTGTTGCCTTCCTCAGCAAAGATAAAAATGCAAATGTCTAACGGCGTCCTACTTAGAATATGTAACCGATGTGTGATAAAAAAATCACACCTCGAAGGAACTTTCTGAGTGCAACAATAGTCTCTAGAGTATTCTTAATGACTCTAAAAATTCTTAATGTTATTGTATACGTTTGGTAGCGCTATGTGTTCGTTTATAGCGTTCCTATTTCGCACGGAATGCCAAGCTTCAAGAATTAGTCTTTGTCGCCACGCCGATGACCTGTCGACAATTTCAACGCTCTCCAAATCTATTTGATGACCGTTAAGCATATGGTGTTTGGCCAACAAAGAGTTTTTATCCAATGTTGCTATGGCCTTAGCGTGTTCTTTCACACGTGTTTTTAGCGCGCGTGATGTCTGACCAACATAAACACAATCACAATCTTTACATTTGATCTTATATACGATTCCTCTGGAAGCCTCTTTCTCGATCTTGTCTTTTGGCTTTTTGAGTATGCTCGAGATGGTGCGAATAGGTTTATGGGCGACCTTGATGTTGAAACCTCGAAGAACGTTTGCAACTCTTTCGGAAAAAGCGATGGTCATTAATCGAGCTTATTGCCATCTACAGTGGCTTCAAGTGGGTGATACACTTAAGTTTAAAAAGGTTATAAGTCATTTACAACTGGACCCGTCTTTGGAGCCAGTTAGACACTGATGCCAATTAGACTTACTTACCTAAGTATCGTTTGCATGATGTCCTATTGTAAACAGCCCGCAAAGTAATCCCAACCATTGTGCTGCTTGTATCAATCCATGGACTTTTTGTCTCTCCAGTTATGCAGTGAACCTCTTTATGATAGCATCAGTTATTCGACGTTTGCCAGGACCAAGGTCCACGTAGAAAATCAAAAGATTGGCAAAGGTCTGGTCAAGCTTCTTCAAAAATTTAACTGGACTCAAGTTGCCGTCCTGTACGAAAATTCTAGCGACTACATCACTATCAAGGACGTAGTTGTCCAGGAGTTTGTGAAACAGGATATCGTCGTCCGTATGGAAAAGCCACTTCTTACGGATTTGTATGACATTTTTTTGTTATTATTAGTGTTAAATAATTGCTCACTTAGAAGTAGAAGTAGTTTATTCAATCTTCCTTGCAGCATAACAACCTGTTTCAATTAGAGGTAAATTAGATGAACACATAAAACAGTAAATAAGTAAGTTAAACATATTATAAACATAGTGCTACTCGGCGCGGCAGGACTAACAGCTAACAAGAAAGCCCGTTGGGCATTTTAACCGGCCATTCTGACCCTCCCCACCCCTAGGTTTCACAAATGTTAACGCGATTCTCTATTTATACGAACCGGCGTGACGAAAAGTGTGATTGTGTGACACAATATTTTGACTATAGCGGTACTGGATGACGTAGTGTTTAAACTCTGATGACTCAGCTTATCTTTCTTATCGCTTTTATTTGTGCTGAAAAACGCAAATTCACTCAAACGTTGAATGTCGAAATAAATTCCTCCACAACTGAGAATGCTCACACAGGGACGACGAAGTATTTACTGTTGTGCCTAGACCTTCAATACAAACAGTGAACATAGCAGTAGAATCAAAATATAACGCTTGATAAACACGAGCTCGAGCAGATCGTCAGAGTATGGGGCACGTCAAGGCATATCTCATGACGTGATGTTTAAATCCGGTTTGCTAACCCGGGAATCCCCTTGCAAAAGTAAACAAGCGAGCGGGGACGAAAGTCGCCCACGTCTTTGAAAGCTAACGCGCCTGTCGAGCCGCAATCGATTTCGCGCTCACTCGCTTGTTTTTCTTTTCCTTCACTATCTCTGAACGGAAAGAGAGACTGCTCGTAGCCTTTAGCGAACACCACACGCAAACCACACAAATCCATCGATAATATTCAGATATTTTCGTTCTTTCAATGCAAAAAGACTCGTAACACCTGCCTTATTAATTGATCTCCTTATTAATGACGATTCCTTCGTATCAACTTCTCGCCTCAAATAAACACTCATCTCTCTCCGTTCACAAGAACTATCATGTACTGATGGTGCAATCAAGTAATATTGCATCATCATACTTGTACCAATTCCTTCTCTTCCTAGCCCACGCCGGCAAAACGCAACTGTCCTTTTTGTCCGCTGCGAAATACAAGTTAGCCAATCAGAAACCTTACAATCCAGTTCGCAAACCACCCCCCCGCCATAAAACGCCAAGGGAAAACGTCTCTCACGCCGCACAATATTACACCGCTCCTATACAAAACGCAACTTTCAAAGCAAATCACATTCACAGAAGCGTGATATGCTCCTGACATTCACAAATCCTTCTGACTCCCATATTTTTACACCCCTCAAAATGTCAATCCCAATAAAAAAAAACTCCTGCGCTAAAAAAATTTTCACCATAACCACTAACTAGATCAGACAACACAGCCAATTTCGCATTCAATCCTATTAGTTCCTTTACTCAATTGCGCATGCGTTATCCAAGACAAATACAAAAAACCCCAAACTTAAACAACCCTTCGCCGTTCATATCTTAAATACTGTAAATTAAAAGACAAAAACATAGGAAGGTAACATTCAAAAGACTAATATGCGCATGCGTCTTATAGAAGACAGTACCGCTCTTGAGTACCCGTACCACAAGCTTTACAGCACTTTCTTCGTATGTTAAGCCAACTTGCTTTCAGGAAAAACCGTGTCCATTTTATAAACCGGCGGTCGCCATGGCGACGGCCGGTTAAAAATATGAAAATAAAGATATGCAGAGGCAAAGTACAGTGGAACCCCGATTTACGAGAACCTCATTATTTCAACCTGTTTTGTCCCACTTAGGCGCGACGTTTACGTGAGAGCTACGTTTACGTGATATCGTTTACATGAGTGGTTTCATCAGGAATCCCGGGACGAAAGTCATCTCGTCCGAGACGAATTTCATCCCACCCGAGATGAAATTCAAGAATACTAAGCCCAACTGAAGTCAAAGAAGGAACGAAAAGCAATTGGAAATATTGAATTGAAATCACATTGCTTTGAATATTTGTAGAATGGGGTTAAAATTGAGTTAACCGACAACACTGAAGAGAAGCGAAAGTTTGAACGGTTGATTTTGGACGGGATGCCTTTCATCCCAGGAAGACTATTTTTATGGAAATTTTTGTCGCGTTTCATTCAGGGATGACAGTTCTTTATCCCGGTGCTTAGGCTAGTGATGACATCACCCCGGATGATGAACTCGTCCCGGGACCAAACCATGTAAACAGCCACAGGGAAATGACGAGAAACCGAGATGAACTCGTCCCTGGATGACTTTGATTCCGGGATGAGTTCATCGCTGTATCTGGTCATTTCCTGTTGCTGTAGCCCCATTTAAACCGTGCAGCGCATGATGAACTGGGCATCTCACGGATTTTTTCGTCGCGTTTCATTCAGGGATGACATTTCTTTATCTCGGTGCTTAGGCTTGCGATGACATCAACCCGGATGATAAACTCGTCCCGGGACCAAACCATGTAAACAGCCACAGGGAAATGACGAGAAACCGAGATGAACTCGTCCCTGGATGACTTTGATTCCGGGATGAGTTCATCGCTGTTTCTGGCCATTTCCTGTTGCTGTAGCCCCATTTAAACCAGCGCATGATGAACTGGGCATCTCTGTTTAAATGAATGAATGAATGAATGAATGAAGGAAGGAAAGAAGGAAGGAAGGAAGGAACCTATCTTTTCTCCTCGAAATGAAACTGTTATTATTCATACCGTGATTAAATCGACCTTTGACCTTTGTACGCGAGAGCAAAAATTTTCCTCGTGAAGAAAGGTATCGCAGGATGAAATTATCGCGGCCCTCATGTAAGCGGCCCCTAAATACCACTAGTGCTCCATATCCTGAACAATCTTCGTTTCTTTACCCCAGCGAAGGCCTACTAGTCGTACTCTTCCTTTTAGACATCACCATCAGTTCTTATGTCGTGCATAAGGCCATTAGGCTGCGTAGCGGTTTTATCCTGTTTAAACTTTTAAGGATACCAGAATGCAGACACTTTTATCATGTGATATTATTGATTTCTTTGCAAAGAGATTTACTTTTAAATGTGCTCAATCTGTACTTTTTAAGCCCTTAAAACCAAAATATCGAAACGTTCCAGGATAGAGTGTTTTAATTTTGTGATGCCTTGTCACATGAGCAAGTGAAGGTGATTGGTTGTTGTTGTCGTTACTACGTCGTTGCTAACAGTCAGTACCTCTTTAAACAATAGAGTTCTTTGGTCGAAGGTACTATCGTGTGATAGGTTACCTGAGGAAATTTGACGTTCACAACAGATATTAGCTCGAGAACGTAGTTCGAGGGCCTACATGACGTTTGAACATCACGTTTCCTAGGGAACCTATCATACATAGGGCCTGAGAGAGAGGGCTTCTATTGTTTTTATTGTACAACGCGAAATTTGAGCGAAAACTACCAAAAAACGGGCACTGTGCGCTGATAGTATAGGCGCCGCTGAGGAGAGACATTATCGCGTCAAATGATCGATTTCGACCAATGGGAGCACGCCAAAATCTAGCATTACACTATAAAAGATCTTATAATGCTCACACAGTGTTGTCCATTTTGATCTCGATTTTCTTGTTGTTGATTTTGCCTTCACAGGTGCTACACAAAGTTGAAACATAACCGCCCATGTGATTCAAACGGCGTAAAGGATCGAAAAGCGTTTGTAAAAGAATTGATTGAACAGCTCAAGGTGGATGCCAGGAGTTAGTATAAGTTGATTGTGTTTCTTTTCATGGAACTGAAATCAGAACTGAGTCATATATATATATATATATATATATAACTTCAAATTTCTTGTGTGGAACGGTTTTCAGAGAGCGCTCAACTTTTTAGGAGCCTTTGAAGCCTGGAACCTTTTTGAATAATCTATATATATATATATATATATATATATATATATATATATATATATATATATATATATATATATATATATATATATATATATATATACATATATATATATATATGTGACTGAAAAAACCAGTCGTGTGATTACAGACTGAACGGGAATAGGTAAGGTCTTTTCCCCCAGGGGGCGGGGTACTTTCCGAAAATTTGGGTGCGGGTGTGCGGCGCATTCCTTGAACCCCTTACCCTATTTCGGACCAAAATATGTGATATAAACACACGCTTCTCAAGGGAAGACAATAATAAAAAGGTAGCTTCTAAAAACCATACCCAATTTCAGACCAGATCACACAAATCTTACCCTATTTCAGACTTAAACGGCCCAAAAACCATACCCTTTGGGGCCGCACATACCTATCTAGCTTATATAAGGGAGTATCCCCACTCGGTCGATTGTTCATCTCGGCGCTACTTAACGTATTTTGTTTTGTGTTTTGCTGTTCGTTATAGTTGTGGTTTTCATTAGCAACTACCTGGTTGGTCGGCGCACTCTGTTGGCTGCATTTGACGAGGATATGACAGATGGTGAATACGCTTTTATTATGCTACAACTTGATCAACAACAGTTTATTAACAACCAATTGAGAGAAGCGCAATATTACGTGACTTCAGACGTACCTTTCAATAGAACGTGTGATTATTACCAAGCAATGGAGTCTGTTATTGTCCTGGAGATTGAACCAACAGAGGCCAAGAATGAAACACACGAAGCTTTCGATAAGCAAGTCCGGAAAAAGTTTCAAGATCCTACGTTTCCTCTCCAAAATTTTAGCGTAAGTTTGTACTATATATTATTTGCAATGCACATTTTTTTTTCTTTTTCTCACACAGACGTGTTGACAGTTTTCAAGCGGTTACTTCTGGGATCATGTCAAATTGTAATAGTTCCCTCCTCGACCGAACGTCGCTTTTATCCTACCTTACAAAGGCCATGAGCCTGGCGAGAATTGAAGAGTCTTGCATATGTGAATAACTTTGTGGTATATGCTCATACACGCCAATGTTGATCGTTTAGCCGGGGCTTAGGGTGCGTTTCTTTGGGAAAATCCAAATCCGGATTCTTGTATCCAAAAACGGATTTTGCGTTTCTTTACCTAAATCCGAAAATGGATTAATCACGGATTAGTGATCTGAAGAATCCACACTCCGAGTGGATACATCAGATCAAATCTAAATCCAGATTCTTAGGATTCATGATCCGTACGTTTCTTTGGGGGACGGATCCGAAAATAGTACATCTGTCAAGCGGTCTTCCATGCAAATTTACTGGTCTCGTCATATTTTCTCTCGATCTTGCGTGACAAAACATTCGATCGTGAAAAAGAAAATTCAGGTGATTATTCCGTTCCGTATATTTGAAAAGTTTTCTCCAAAAGTACACACAGAAGCATTGAGACGTCAGGATAACTTCATTTGTGTACCATTTCTGTAATTCAGGGACCAGATTTTGCTAACTGTGAACGCAAATAGCGAGTTCACTTGAACTACTGCAGATACTGTCCTTGTTTATAAATTATTTGTATTCCATTCTAGTTGAATTCTTGGACAGTACGAGAGAAATATCGTTCTGACATATATATTGCGTGGCTCCAGCCTGTCTTGTCATGACAAAATAATCCTTTTTCGGATTTTGCGTTTCTTTGGTGTCGAAGAATCTATATGGAGGGGAGAGGAACGGTTTAGGGAGGAGGGAGAAATGGCCCAAAAAAATAGGGAGGAAGGAGAAAGGACGAAAAAAAATAGGGAGACGGGAGAACCAGCATGAAAAGGGAGAAGGGAGAATGTCTTAAAAAAACCGTGACATTAGTCTTTAAAGCCTTAATAGATCCTAATATAAGAAACTGTACGGATCTGTTCCCCACTAAACAATAATATCGAAAGAAGACTGGGTAGACCCTGGGTACCCAAGACTATTTTGAGCCCGTCAGCTCAGCTACTGGTGTTTGCAATATTTTGAATGGTCTCTTGTTATTTTTCGCGCTTCATGCTACTAGAGGTCGCTAGAGAATTTCTCACTTCATTGTTTGGCCATTTCAAGATATTGTGATTGACCGTGAGATTTAGAGGCCAAATCGGAAAATCGTGAGACCTTGAGTTAGTCATGTTAGTGTTCGTTGATATTTAGGATGAAGGTCAGGGGCAAGGCCATGGTGAGTACGAAATGTTTTGCCTTTCTAGTTTTCTGTCTTTTCTGTGCACTTCATGTGTTTAGGTCTGTTTAGGCGTCACCAATAAAACGAGTAGTGCTTTCTGATTCAGTGCTTCCATTAGGTTCTCAGAAGTGTGAAACAATACAGCAACTTGATCTTAAGAAGTATTTTATTATAGACCGTGGAATCGCACTTTCGGCATTCATGTCACCGATAACAGCTCCATTTTGTGATCTTTTAGAGTAATTTGACTGTCACTCAAACATTGACATGTTCTGGACTTCCCTCTTGCACTATGTCACGTAAAACTCCGAAGTCTTTTTGTGCAAATTTCTACTGCAAATTGCTTGATAAGAATAATTTGTAGGAAGGGAAGTCAGAAAACTATGAAACTAAACTGACAATGTAATCGTACTTAAAGAATTTTATGGACTTCGTGTACTGGTTGATGCTGCGTTATCTTGACCCGTTAGTGCGGTACAAATCCTAACATTTTAAAGCTCATCAAGAACCAAAAAACATTTCTAGTTCAGTTACAAACAAAAAAGTTGCGATGTAGGCAAACCTTCTTAAGGACGGGGGTCCTAATACAGAGGTACTTTTGCAAAGGTTATGACTATGGGGGAAAAGCAGATCTTAGTAAGGATTATTGGAATCTAAAAAGAAAAATGTAGGCAACCACGCATTTTTTCAGAAATAACTAAGCAACCATAATTCTAAAAAAGCTTTAAAATATAAAGAATGTATGGCATTTTCTTTCCAAATATCTTTGAAAAATGCGCGGTTACCCCCAATTTTCTTTTAGGATTCTGATAGCCCTTGCCAAGATCTGCTTTTTCCACTTAGTCATAAACCGCTCAACAATACCGTTGTATTAGTAGGCACGCAAATTCCTTAAGAAACCCGAATATCTCGGACCAGGTGTGCGTTTCCCGAAAGCCCCGAGACTTTTCTCGGGTCGATTTTGAGCACGATAAGTTACTCTGTATCCTGTAATTAAAGAACATTCTAAGCATCAAACTTCCCCTATTAGTTATTCATTTCTTACCTTGAATACACGCTAAAATAACAGCTTTGTAGAATGAGTTGATCATGTTTTTATAAATGGCTTTTCGGGACCGAAATGTTTTCGGGGCTTTCGAGAAACGCACCCCAGACCCGAGATGCGCAGAACGTATGCGCAGTAACAAAAGGGGCACTGTCCTGACCAAATCTTTGGGATGTTGGACATCAGCGAACTTGTTCCTCAGGAAAGTGAA
>CAXIQD010000128.1:0-80719 GCA_964030785.1 Siderastrea siderea | reverse complement strand
GTTCTGCTGTTACCATGGCAATAATGGGTGCTAGTCCTCCGCATTTTATAATTTGTTCTCCGACTTCTGCCGTAGGAAGAAAAGAAGTAAGAAAATAGCAGGAAAAAAAAAAGAAAAAACCGTTGGTTGCTTCAACTAATTCAGTTTGTTCTTGTGCCACTGAAAATGACAGTAAAACTAAGGGCCCCATCATATGGCGACTTTCAGCCTATTTTTCTGGAAGGGGAGGGGGGGGCGCAATTAAATTGCGTGCCCATGCGTGGGTAATTTCCAATCAAGATGGCGCCCAAGATGAAACTTTCTCAACAAATTCAGTGTTTTGCACAGCAATGTTCATATTTATCTTAGGCAAAATTTTGATTGCATTTACATGACTTCTTTTAGCTCGTTTGGGGAGGTTGAAAGTTCTAGACCTTTGCTCAAACTAGGCTGGAATGTCTAGCTGGAGTTGAATTTTGCCCACGGCTGAAACTTTCTTCAAGTAATGCAAGCGGTTTTGAAGAGGAGCTGTTTAATCCTTTAGGCCCCAACAGTGATTTCACCATCATTAAGGAAATGATCACCGGATGAATTGCCTTGATGTTTGAACAAGTTCTCCCAATTAGTAATCAGCAAAATGTATGGAGACCAGTAAGGAGAATTTGTATAATGATGTCAGGGCTTAAAGGGTTAAGAATAAAAAAACTGGGCTGAAATTTCAGGCCGCTGTGAAATCCTCCCCGTAATCGGGGACTAACACAGAGGAAACAACACAGCCAGTCACATTAAATGGAAATAACCAAATGAACCATTACAACTTCAAGCAGAAACATAAAACTAGTGAAAGGTACAGAAAAGAAGTGTAAATCATAAAATAATACTATTGTCTGTCACTTTTACTTTGATTACTATTAATTAAACATTGTTTTTAGCGAGTCTACGTAAAGCTGTTGAGCAGCAATTTCCTGTGGTGCTGTTTATTATACTGTACAAGGTGGTTCTAACTTTTGAGTCTGTGGATGAAATCCTAAAGTGTGACCATTCAAATGAAAGCTACTGAGCAGTACTTTCCTGTGGTACTGTTTATTATGCTGTAGAAGGTGGTTCTAACTTTTGAGTGTGTGGATGAAATCCTAAAGTGTGACCATTCAAATGAAAGCTACTGAGAAGTACTTTCCTGTGGTACTGTTTATTATGCTGTACAAGGTGGTTCTAACTTTTGAGTCTGTGGATGAAATCCTAAAGTGTGAACATTCAAATGAAAGCTACCGAGCAGTACTTTCCTGTAGTGCTGTTTGTTATGCTGTACAAGGTGGTTCTAACTTTTGAGTCCGTGGATGAAATCCTAAAGTGTGACCATTCAAATGAAAGCTACTGAGCAGTACTTTCCTGTGGCACCGTCTACTATGGGTGCACCCAATGGGTGCTCCTGGAAGTGAAGAGCTAAATTTCAATTTACCTGCTGTCTTAGCCTGTTTAGCAATCAATGCTAACATCCTGCTGGCCTCAGATCTGACACCCTCGTGACCACTGGACTCAGAACAGCGGACTAAGGTCTTCATATGCTCGTTACTTCCAGCAATCCTATTGGCCACATCAGCTGTAACGCAACACAACAAAACAGACATTGAAAGGAAACCTGGTTCCTACAAAAGACCCACTTCCAACAAAGAAGGCTTCGTGCATAACTCACTTGGTCATGGGTTCAAATCCTGTTAAGCCTGCAGAAACCGTGCAGAATCGCACTGCGTGACCAGACTTGCATCAGCTAGCATGTAAAATTGAGCTGGATTATAGTCAAAATACTCAGCGCGTTCCGCTTATTATTTGGGAATGACGTTTATTAATCGGGAATGGATTGAATTACTGGAATCAAAATTCCACTTTCAAATTGAATATTGTAATGTTCCAACGGTAGCCTTGTTCCAAATAAGGAATGCTGATTGGTTTATTATTGACATCAGGCGAATGTTCACATGCAAGTAGCAGACTGTTGGCGGCCAGACATGTCTGACCTGATCTGTGTTCGCTCAACAAAATATTAATCACAAGTACTTTTATCCGTGAAGAAATAATCTGCTGTTATAAAACTGTGAAGAATAATTGCATAAAAACAAGTGTGCTGTAAATGCACAAGAAAAGTTTCTGAAAATTGAGAAAAATTCCCCGTAATATCAAACGGACTGAAACCAACAGCAGCCAACGGTTTCGTATTTCGCGTGTGAACCTTTGGCTTATGTAAGTAACAACCCAATCAACATTCCTTACTTCGAATGAGTCTACCGTTGGAAGATTTCAATCTTCAATTTAAAAATGGAATTTTGATTCCAATAATGCAATCCGTTCCCGGTTAATGAAAATCATTCCTAAATAATGAGCGGAACGCGCCGAGTATTTTGACTATAAAGTAGATGCAACTTATTGCAATGAAAGGCAATAAAGTAGGTCACTTTTTCTTCAAAGATTTGAAAATGCCATTTGCATCAGACTTGCATTGTGTGACCAAACAGACTCACAAGTAAATGCAAGTTGCAAAATAGGCCATTTTGATGCGAAATAGCACAAGCCACAACAAAGTAACTAAAACTAAGAGCCACTTGTGTTAACTTGTATTGACTTGCATGCAAATTAGAGCTGCATTGAAGAGGATGCAAGTTATTGCGACGAAATGCCTTTTCATGTGCAGCTTACTTTTCAAAAGCACTGTTAGTAAAAACACCAATTTTCCCCGTCTCATCACACAAAAGAAAAAAGTAGCAGGACCACATTGAAGGTTTACTCACCTTGACCCATTAATAGCATGCGCACTGTACCCAGGACTTTAAACTGGACAAAAGGAGACTGGGTCGAGAGCATAGGAAGAATGACATCTAAACAGCCACTGTCTACGAGCTTTGCCTTGTTAACCGCTAGAAAAGTAGAAAAAGCAGAACGGTAAAGAATGTTGGTCCGTCTAGTGTGATTTTCCGAGTGAGAGTGGTCCTGACAAGGACTGTTGTTGATGATATAGGCCAATATTTTAATGAGCTGAGTGGCTGAACTTTTTAGAACTGAGATGACCAGACAATGTACTGACTCCTGGGTTTAAACCATTGACAAAACAAAGTCTGAGCAGTGTTATAAAAAATATCAGTCATAACATAAAATTATCTGTAAATGGTTTGAACCCAGGAATCATCTCATAATTCGGTAAATTGTGATCGCCCGGGTGAGAGTATATTCCTGAGAAGGACTGTTTGAAACCGAAACTGGTGACAACTCTACTATTGAACTACCGCTACCTACAGACGACTTAATGGAACTTATTGAACCTTTGCCTTACTTCTACTTATTTTCAGTACAACGGCAAGCACTACAAACAGTTGCACGGATGAGCTACGGACTCACCAGTTTCCGTTGTTGTTGCAGAAATCGTTATGCAAAACATCGAGGAACGAGCCCTCGCACATTACAACCAAACACTACCACTCTGGCTACGTTACGTTGACGATACCTTTACAGCCGTACACAAAAACGAAATCGACGATTTTCACGAACAACTCAACGGACAAAACGCCGACATACAGTTTACGAGTTTACTAAGGAGATCGAGGAAAATGGTAAAATACCTTTTCTAGACTGCTTAGTTAGCCGCGACAATAACGAACTACGGACGACAATTTACAGAAAACCGACACATACCGACAGACTACTCGGCCAATCATTTTACAACCCTACTTCTCACAAAGCTACGACTGTACGGACCCTGACAAGACGCGCGCAACTAGTTTATGACTCACCTGACAGCTTAACGGACGAAATCAAGTACTTAGACAACGTTTTCAACAACAACAATTACAACCGGGACTTAGACACAACACTTACAGAAACTCCCAAACCGTACGCTACGAACACTTACACGACAACTGCCAAATTATCGCACGAATCCTAGAACCCCAAAACATCCGCGTTGCTCACAAACCTATCACTACTTTAGGGACTGTTCGTTATTTATGGCTAAGGGGGGGTCGGTGATTTTCAACCAATTCAGGCATATGAAAAATTTACCCCTCCCCGGAAGTGGGTATTTTAAAAAATTACCCCCCGTTTATGTGACAGGTTCAAAATTTTACCCCCCCCCCTCCCCTACCCTCAGGACGCGACGTGCTTACGATTGCGAAATTGCGTACAACATAAGCTCTGGCCGTGTGCCGAAAAACCAAAATCCAGTGCAAGGTCATTTGTGATCGTACAGCATGGAAGCACTCAGCAAGGAAAGTAAATTTGCAGCGCCGGTATTAACGTGGGCCCAGAGAAGATCCGATGCGAGAGAGAAATCAACGGTAGGAAAGTTTGTAAGAAGTTCGTTGCAAGACTTGAACCAGTTTTGCTGTTTGAGGATGGCTATATACGTACGCACTACAATACTGTAAACTACGACTGGCCCCGGCAAATGACACATGTGTGGGTTTTCCTAATATTATATATTGGAACCTTTAAATAACGCTACTCCACGTCACGTTTTCTTGGCTTTTCAAACTATAAAGACCAGGTTCTTTGGAAATAGAATTCTCGAAACAGAGGTCAACTTTTTAAATATGTCTGCAAAACGGCTACACACTGAAGTGTTGAAACAACAGTTTCTAAACGTTTACCCCCCTTATTTCTACTGTATTTAAAAAAGCACCCCCCTTTTTTCATTGATTTTGAAAATTTTACCCCACCACTCTAAACACCGGCCCCCCCTTAGGCATAAATAACGAACAGTCCCTTACGACAGCTACTGACGAACGTTGAAGACAAAGACGAACCGAGCGACAGACAGGGAGCAGTTTATAAGATCAAATGCTGCGACTGCCACGCCACTTATATTGGTGAGACCGGCAGGAATTTGAACGTCCGACTGACTGAACACAAACGAGCGACTAGAAATGGTGATTTCAACAATCACATTGCTAAGCACCATTTAAAATCGACTAGGACTCTGCTGAATGCGTTACCTACAGTATGGACTACTATCAACGAATCACTCTGAAAAGCTTTTTTAGTAACACCACTGAACCGTTGCCAAAAGCTACCTGCACCTTAAAGACGACTGATTGCCGACAATAACAAGACGGACAAACAATAGACAAACCGACTTATTTGACTATCAATATACCAACGGACATTTGACTAACAAAAGACGGCTCGAAATACACCAATCACGTTTAACAGTCTTCACAGCCAATAAGATCACGGCTTAACTGACAGACGACCAATAACATGACGAGATCGTCGACCAATCAGGACAAAGACCAGAGACTAAAACATCTACTGACGATACACAGTTCACTTGACTCTGATGATGACTTCCGCTCAGGTTGTCGAAACGTCAGTCATTGTCACCTCAAACAGTCCTTCTCAGGACTACACTCACCCGTACGATCCCAATTTACCGAATTACGATAAATTATCCGTTCGTAGATTATGTTTGCCCGTTTAAACGTTTACGCTTATCAGTATGAAAAATCTCGTTGCCCGTTCGCACAGCTATGAAAAGTGCTCAAACGCCTTCCAAAAGCGTTCATTTGCCTTTCATTGTCTGTTTATTTTAAGCCGTTCAAACGGATAAGCTTTAGTGTATGTTTTCCCGTGGAAGGTCACATACACCTGTATGCCACAAGGTTTCCATTTACATAGCCTGAAGTGAACAGGGCGTGAACCTGAGGTACACAAACAATTGAAAGATTTAATGTAAAACAAGCCTATATCACAATCATGGCAAAGAAAAATTATTAAAAAAAACACTTCAAGCTTTCTGAGTTTTTGAATGCCAACTGTGCGTTTTGTGTTCCCTATACCAGTCTGTTATAATTTCTTGGCCCAAGGGTAGTAGCAATGGCCACTGTTTTTGTACCAGCCGTTTGCCACGATGAAATGTTTAATGCTTAGCTTTCTGGCAACATTTTAGCACACAAAATCTGCTAGGCATGCAAAAAGTGGGCAAGTACCCGAACTCATACTGAAGTGGATCAACTATTAAACCAAAAAATAATAGTTTTTTGCTAAAATCACAACATACACCCCTCTGGCACTAAATGCTTCAATTAGCGGCAATGCTTTAAAATGTAAAGGGGCTCACCTGGCATGGAAAGGTTCTTTAGTGCACTAAACACAGCTTGTTGATGCCTACCAGGATTCTAAACAAAAACAAATTACAACGATTTCAGTTTTTAATTACAAACAGAGGAGAAGTGGTACTAAGTTGAGTATTATTTCGATCTCTTCCAGTAACACTCCATGCACTTCACCTTCCACTCAATATCTTCAATATCCGCTTGCAGCGAAATCAAATAAACAATCATTTATGATATGATTCAGTCTCATCACACTCCTTTATTTTTTTAGATAAACCCAGTTTTGATAAACCCAGTTTTTTTGGCATTCCACCACCTCCTCCAAAATTGCATTAGCCCATACCCCATTCTTCATACTGTACTGTATCACATCGTGGTTGACGGTGTATGCATGGTACTAAGCCACTGAGCTACCAAAGCAAGCTAGTTCCAAGATTGTACATTTTACTCCTTAATGATGAGAACTTGACATCATCCATTTAAGTTTGCGACTATTTGTTCAACACATATGTTCAATATATATATTTCTGACTAATTCTGGAGAGAAAGTACTTTTGAAATAGTGAAATTGTGACTTTGAACACATGTTAATACCTCACTCCTTGATGTTCGAGCAAGTAGCTCCAGCAGGTGTTTGTGGGCTCCTTGTTCAACAAGTTTGATGCAGTTTTCATCTATGAACAAAAAAATGGCTTGAAAATCAAGACTCCTCTTTCATTAATAACCTTCTGTTATAAGACCCTTCTCGGACAAATATTCTGTCGAACATGACTACTACTCTAATAAAAGGCGTAGATATGATACTACCCATCTCTGAGAAACCCCCAACTAGAACTTTAAATCTTTTAAGGTGATTCCATTCAATTATATTGCGCATCCTTTCTGCGCATCATTTTTTGCATGAGTAGCGCACGCAGGAGTGCGTGCACCTTCGCAACTTGATAGGTTTTCTATGAAGGCTGAGCTGTTCAAAGAAATAAATGGTTGTTTTCTCCTAAACGAGCTCAGTGACCCCCATTTTTTAATACATAAATTCAAATGGCACACGGTGGAGTACAATATAACGTGATTTTAAGAAAAGTTAACAATTCTGCTTTGAGATATTTTTATTTAAATGCCAAAAAGAACATGTCTTTAGGTACAGCAAGGCAAATTTAGGTACAACGCGGTGAATACTTTTATTTTTCATGTCTATAATTCCTGTTCAACTAAAATAGTATACAATGCAAGACAAATGTCTATTTTGTTAAACTGCTCCAGTATTTCAGTGCAAGCAATGACATATTAAAGAAATTACAGTTCTCCTTTCTGATTACCAGGGTTTGTCAGGAAAACCTAGCGGATCGTATAGTTGCTATTAGTGGCTATCAATGTTGTACAAAAACAAGCTCAGTGACCCCTATTTTTTATTGCATTTTTGAAATGTTCAGAACATAATTACCAATTGCACAAAGCTTTAAAAAATTTTAAACATTCCTTCTATTTCGATGGAATCACCTTAATATCCCCCTTCCCATTTTTGTATATAAATACAGTGAAATAAATCAGTGAAAAAAGTGAAATGTTGAAAGAAAATCAGGTAATGCTGTGTATTTGAGAGAGTGAAAGCCATACTGTGTTATTACAAAAGCAACCAAGAATTATTTGTTTACATTTAATCTTCCTTAGCACCTGCAACTGATTCATGACCTGGTGTGACCTAGCAACAATTAGTACTGCATGTGTGGTAAGGATGGCATAAACAGTCAGCGCAAACATCCTTAAGAGCACCAGTCAATCAATCAATCAATGAAATTTTATCCAATTCACAAAAATAAACCATTCCTCTTTACACAAAGTTGACTGAAGTAGCAAAATGTCACCATTTAACATACAGAATGCCATTTGCGTAGCAGATGTCTGCTTTGGAGACAGTTAACTATTGAGTTATTAGAATACCACTATGCCATATTTGTCCCATACCTGACCTGCCAAAGTTTCCAAGAGCCAAACAACCAGAAATCTCAAGATGTTGGTCCCCAGAAGACAGCCATGAAATACACGCTTTGAGGACAGAACCATTACCATCATTAAACAAGACTTTCATACTTTCATCTGCAATTATAAAAAAGATTTGTTTCAACCGATCTGTTGTTAAAAAGATATTAATTTTTTATACAATAGACAGAGTAAAACACACCTTTTGATTCGTCTAAAGGAGTTAATTTGACTAAAGTACAGATGCATGAATGAGATAATGAGCCACGAAGTAATGCCTGTGCAATTAATCATCACTACGAAGATTTTTAAAAACATTTCTTATTTTGTGTGAGAAAACTGATAGCAAAACAATGCATGAAACAAATAAATTCCATTTGGCTGCTTGTGTGAACTCTGATAACGCACAAAGGATGTCAAAACGTGGTAAGAACATCTGCCAGTCAAGCACCTCGCCTGTGGCTCATAGTGTTCTTCTTTGTTTATACCATTTTGACATCAACTGTGTATTATCAAAGGACAAAAGTACAGCCAAGTGGAATATATTTGTGAAGGACTTAATAGATAGCAAACAAGCAATGTTTGATCATTAAGTTTTCAACTACCAAAGTTTTTTAACTCTTTAGATGATAGAATTGCCAACTCAACCTCTCTTGCCTCCTTTAAAACAAAGATCAATCAACTATTAGGTAAGATAATGTTTAATTTTATCTGAGGGTATCTTTAGACGTAAAGATAGATCACATTCTCTACTAGCCATATTCTCTATTACGGGAGAGGAGGCTACTACTAGAGGGGGCTGTGTCAATATTGAGGAGGGACTTGTCGCCTGTTTTGCTGTAGGTGACTCGCTTTCAACTGTATTGACCTTTTCATTCTTAGACTGTTTTCTCAGAAGAGAAAGAGAGAGAAAGTGTGTTGTTTCAAGTAAATGTAATTAAAAAGGGACTCCAACCATCCAGTTAACAGAAGCCTTTCCTTAAGTAATATTGTAATCCTCATAGCATTTTGCTTCATGGTTCCATTCCATTGCTTTTTCTTTGCGAATCTATGTTTTAGTCACATTACCAGGGCCTAACTTAATGAATTAAGAAATTGATCATACCGGGGGAAAGATCTTGAGTTAAAACAAAATGTTCCCAAGTAAAACTACATAATGTAGCAAGCTAGAGCAGAGGCAAAAATAAAATAATTCTGACCTTCCGTAAGCAGCATAACAATCAGGTCAGCGGCCGATTGTACTCTTTGCTTTAAAAATTCATCCTTTTGTTCATGTTTCATTGAAGACACAATGTTAATTAGATGTTCAGCATATCCTTGTTGGACAAGTGCCTTCTTTACATTATCTGCAAGTGCAATAAAAATAGAACCGTTGAATATTTTCAACAAAAATATGGATAATTCTCTTTAGGTGATAGTAGCTGCAGTTATGATCCATATGGTACACAGACTTTAACCATTTAAGCCCCAGCATCAGCATATCAATTCTCCTTACTGGTCGTGAGCCATACTTTTGTTGTAGTGCTACTCGGGAGAAGTTGTTCAAATATCTTCCCTGGTGATCAAATATCTTCCCTGGTGATCAATTCCTTAATTCTCAACAACTGTGCAGTTATTTGTGCATTGATGTTACAATGAGAAATCTGATGCTGATCACTATTGGGTTTTAAAGGGTTAAAACCTGTAAGTATGTGTAAACTGCAGTCTGTCAAGTGAGAATGTCAGGGTAAAGGTTGTCTTAATTAAAGGTTGTTGTTGAAGACTGATATGTGGACATCCTTACTTAAGTCACCCTTCAGAGTTAAGCATGTAATGGTCTTTTCATGAGTGCTGTTTTCAAAGCATGGTGAAAGAGGGCATGCCAAAAGATAGTCGCTATTCTCTGCTGTGTATGTAACACTGAAAACCACCAAAATTGGTCAAGAGGTTTCTCAGTGAGAACTCACCATCAATAATAACAGATGACAAAATCTCAAACACCAAGTCAGTCAATTCTTCATCAGCTGATTCATGCAAGACCGTCCTTAAAATGGACACACCTTCACTCTCCAATAAACTTGCTTTTCCTTTGTCTATGAAAAAAAGGTAAGGTAACATCAAACACAAGCCACAGGCTCCCACACAGCCACAGCTTAACCCAGTTCCTGTTAGCATGAAACACAGGCAGCCCACAGAGCCACAGCTTAACCCAGTTCCTGTAGCATGAAACACAGGCAGCCCACAGAGCCACAGCTTAACCCAGTTCCTGTATCTCGTGTTTCCTGTTGTCTCAAAAAAGATGCACTTCTGTGCCCCACTTTTTCAATCAAATCCCTCCCCCTTAACTTTCAGGTTCCTACCCTCTGTGCTCCTCCACTTACAGTAACCCTTTTCACTTCTAAGAGTGCCCAAAATGAGAATTCACTAGACAAATCCCAAATTTGGTTTTGCAAAATACTTAAATATAAATAGTACCACGTGAAAGTAATGCTAAAGAGGTAATTTGAATGGTCACATCATAGGATTTCATCCACAGACTCAAAAATTAGAACCACTTTAAATGTCTCCATAACTAACTCTGGGAGTGAAAGGGTTAACCAAGATTTTTACAGCATAAACTGTTTAAGCCCCATTCATTGTTAACTTACAAGTTCTCCTTACTGGTTTCATAGATTGCATTTCATATAGCACTAGTTGGCAGAAGTACTGGTAGTTCTTATGGTGAGACAATTCACCTATGGTGAGTGACAAGCATCTAATTTCTCCTTACAGTATCACTACTTGATCAGTGAAAAAGGAAATGGCTACCAAGGAAAAAATGTCTTGATGTTCAAGCAAGTTCTCTCAACTAGTACCACTACAAATATATTGAGAACTATGAAGAGAATTAGCATGCTGATATTGGGGCTTTTAAAAAGGGAATTCAAATTAGATGCTGATCACTATTAGAGCGGTTTTCAATTGAGTGTCAAAAGTAATTCGTGTTTTGCTTTGGTTTTGCTTTACTTCGCTCTGTGATTGGTTAAAACATCTCGCGCCACTTTCTCAACCAATCAGAAGTAAAACTCAAACCAATTGCGACTTGCTTGCACGCGTTTTCCCGCGCTTGGCACTAGTGACATGTATTTGCTTCAAGTTCTGATTGGTTCATTGGGTAATTTGTGTTCATTGTGATTGGCTGGGATAATTACTTTGGTTTTGGTTTTACGACACTCATTTGAAAAGCGCTCTAAGGGCAACGTACCTGAAGAAACCAGCACAGACAAAGCAGACAGAGCCATTCGACAAAGGCAGGGATTGCTGTGAATACTTTGCTTCACAAAGCCAAACAAAAATGGTACCGCGCCAAAGGAAACTGCTTCATCTGCTAAAGCCTCTATTAAAAAAAGAAAAAACAATGGATAAATGGCTAGATAAGTCACCAAAGCAATGGCGAAGGTCCCTATAGCAATGCATGCATTTTGTTCAGAATGCCATCCCTTTCAGCTAACATATTTGTAAGAATCAGAAAAAAGTCATTGAAATCTAGCCTAGTGAAGAAAATGAGCAGAAGAAGTATTCATTTACAGAAAGATTGAAATAAGGAACATTTTGTATTACACTAAACTACTGGATAAACTGTGAGAGAAGAATGAAGAAGAAGAATGAAAAAAGAGAAAACAGCAAAGTTTTGAAACAGTTCACAAAAATTGTGCTAACAATGTCCACAAGTGTAGAAATCTCCTGCACATTGAAGCAAAAAAAAACATGCCACTTGATGGGACATTTTTAGCACAATAGAATCACCGCTTTACACTAAGCTTTTCATCGCAAGAGGAGGGGGGGGGGGGGGGGGTTAATCCAATGCAAAAACTATACGGGAGTGTGCTGCTGTGAAGAGTACGGTTTCAAGTACCTTTAGTTAGTCTTGGAAAGGACATAGAAATCAGGGAGTTTTGATTTAGAATAGGGTATCGCTCAGGTCAGAAATGGATCAGTGGTACGAAAAATTTAGTCTAGAATAGCAAAAACCCTTGGTGAGTCTGGGATAGGGTGGCGCTTTTAACCCTTTAAGCCCCAATATTAACATCCACGTTCTCCCCACTATCCTCCCAATATTTCTTATGTTACTAGTTGGGAGAATTTGATTAAACATCAAGACGTTTGATAATTGTTGCTCATTTTCTTTATTCTCATGACCTGAATGTTTGATCAAGTAGTAACACTGTAAGAAAAAATTAGATCCTTGTCACTATTGGGGCTTAAAGAATTAATTTAGGTGCCTGCAGAGTGGTATAAAATAGGGTTGCAAAAATGGCTAAAGGTTTCAGAGTCCCAGTGACACAGCCCCGTGCAAAAATTCACAGAGCATCCCCCCCAGGGCTTTTCCGAGGAAAGTGTAGTAAGAATGGAGGGCTAAACAAAAAATAATTTAGCAGGCCATACCATCATCACTTGCGACATTAAGCATTGAGCCACAGGCTGCTAGTTCTATTCTGTTGTCACTCTTTTCATCAAAGCTCTGCTCTAACACTCCTAGCTTCTTTACAATCTTCTCAGCTCCTTTGTTTTCCAACAGGACTGACTTTGCTTGCTCTGTAACAAAGACATGTTGAAGGATTTTTGTCTTGGGGAGCTTTCTGTTCTTAACTACAAAACGTTCCAGTTGGGATTTCAGATACCTTATGGTGGCAAATGGAAAGGAATTTTCATTCTTGCTGGACTTTGAGGTACACCCATATTTTTATACCTTAACCCCTGAATTTTTTGTTCCATTTGATTTCCTCATGGAATTTCTTTTTTTCTCTCTTTTTTTTTTGGGGGGGGGGGGGTGGTTGAATGGTTCACATCTCAGTAGGTTAAATGGAATATGTTCCAGATAGGTCACAGTCTGAGTTAACTATGAATTTATTGTTATATTTAGGCAACACAATATTATCAATAATGAAAAAAAAAGTGTGAAAAATAAAAAATAATAAGCGATCAACTTCTACTTAAGAGTTAAACAAAAACCAAGTTTCAGTGAGCAAATATTCAATCAGACCACAGTCAACATGTTACCATTTCAGTTGTGTCTACCTACCATTTTCACAACTGATATTTCCAATGGCCCTCAAAGCCTGTAGAACAACATTAGGGTTCTCACTTTCAAGATGAGATAAGACAGTAGAAATAAGGCCTGCCTTTACACATGGAACTCTGGTCTCCTCTAAAATAAAAACAATGGACAAACAAATATTATCTGACTGTTTGCAGCAAAATTGTTAAGATTTCTAAACACAAACAAAGTTATTTTGACTTAAGCTTAAACCCCACTGTTGCTAGATCTACAGTAAGTAAGTGTGGCCATGTGATGAAGGCAAATTTACCTTGGAGATACCGTAGTCTAAAACAGTTTCCTTAGATAGTTGTCCTTGGAGACTGCATTGTTTCAGAAAATATCCATACTCCCCCCATGGAGGTTTTTTTTTTATTTGAACACCCACCCCTCTGGAAATTCCAGTTTAGGCTCACACTTTCCTTTAAAAATTGTGGCCTTTAAAGTGCATATGACACGAAATTTTTTCTTCAGTTTTTGCGAGTCTAATGTGTATAAAAAACGATACTAAACTTAAAACCTGTCTAAAATTTTTAAAAACCTCTTTTTTCGTGGGCAAAAGACCCTATTTTTCACTTCAAAACTGTCCCGGGAACTGGGACTGAATTTACCTCATAGTGACGTCAATCGACTTGATTGCGTTCACGCAAACACAGTGTTTTTGTTACAAATCGCCTCAAAATGTTGACATTGTTCAGCAGTATCGGGGATCTTTCGAAACTTCCAAGACCTACAGTGAGAAAGAACAAGTAGGAGAAAAAATAGAGCTGTTTTAGGTCTTATCAAACCAGGCAACGACGAACATTTGCGATGTCTTCTCTTCTTTCGTACTGTGATGAGGATGTTGATCTCAATGTCGATGATTTATCCTGACTGTACATCCGCAGTGGAAGCACCTCAGTTGTGAGATTTCTGTGTTGAGTTCTTTTAGGGTTTATCAAGAACATCAAAGCCCTTGTGGTCACATAAACAGCTTACTGTTTCCATCAACCTCAGGAGAACCGAAAGTGCCGATTGTTTTGATGTTTTAATACCTCAAAAATGTCGTCGTTCTTATAGAGAGTGTGCTGGATTTTCGATTTATTTTGATTTGAGAACGAGTTCCCAGAGTTTGTTCCCAGCCTAACCTTAGTTTCAGTGGTTTCTGCAGCAAACAAAAGTGTTTTTACAGAGTGTAGAGAAAAGCCAATGACAAAATCGTTTTGTTGACAATATGGCCAGACGCAATGTACTTCCAGGCCAGAAAAGACATCAATTTCTACTGTCGTGTTATCCTGCAAGTAGAATCTATATACCCTTTACTGTAAAAACAGCACTGAAACTGACTTTGGCTCGCATGCTACTTGCCATATCACTGGCTGATTCAGCAAATATAGCAGCTTAAGACTGTTGCTATCTAGAGTATCAATATCAGGGTATTAACACTAATCTTGGCTCAGTAATTTTTCAAACAACTCAGTTCCATGAAGGCAATGTCACATTTCACATTAAAATACAGTCCAATTTGTTTTGTTTTGCAGTGGGTACGGTTTTCCAATACTGTACAACTGTTATTGAATCATAACCATGTTCATTAGCTTTTAAAATAACTGGTGTCCTTGAGCTTCTTAAATAGCTTTTGGTGTTTCTAATACCACAGGAGGGGAGTGCAGCATATCAAACTCTTCTAAAACTAACAGTTAATTATAAATAAACCAACAGGAATTGACAATTGACAAGTAAATTTGCAAATCAAGAGTGGGTCTCCATATTGACTCCTTCTCAAACAATTTTCCTATGAACAGTGGAAATCAACATCAATCTTCACCAATAATAATCATTATGAAATTATGAATATATGAAAATCACATATTTGAACTGCGGAATGAAGAAATAAACGTAAAGAAGATCCTCGCAGTTATTAACGCAACTTATGCAGTTGCGAAAAGAAAGCCTGAAAAAATCAGGCTTGCCGGGATACCGGTGCAGCGCTCTAGTCAATTGAGCTAACAAGCCAACTGGGAGCTGGTCATTAAATTGGTTCGTAATGTACCCGGGAAAGATGAAGATGAAATTATGAATATATGAAAATCACATATTTGAACTGCGGAATGAAGAAATAAACGTAAAGAAGATCCTCGCAGTTATTAACGCAACTTATGCAGTTGCGAAAAGAAAGCCTGAAAAAATCAGGCTTGCCGGGATCTGCGATACCGGTGCAGCGCTCTAGTCAATTGAGCTAACAAGCCAACTGGGAGCTGGTCATTAAATTGGTTCGTAATGTACCCGGGAAAGATGAAGATGAAATTATGAATATATGAAAATCACATATTTGAACTGCGGAATGAAGAAATAAACGTAAAGAAGATCCTCGCAGTTATTAACGCAACTTATGCAAGCCTGATTTTTTCAGGCTTTCTTTTCGCAACTGCATAAGTTGCTTTAATAACTGCGAGGATCTTCTTTACGTTTAATAATCATTATCTTTATCAATGATAATCATTATTAACTGGTCGATTACCAAAGCATATGTATCACTCAGACACAGTGATGAGGATCCATACATCCCTTGTAGATATTATTTGTAGCAGCTCACCTCCCCCTCCCCCTCCCCTTCCCCCCACACACACAGTACAGGTTCCTGACCCAGGGCTGGCCCCACAAGCTTAATCTGCTTAAGCCTGATTACAGCCAACAAAGAGTGGCAGTACAACAACAACAATTTATCTAAGTATTCCTATGTGGGAAGTTTGTAAAATAGTAAATTTAATACAATGTAATGTATCATTCTTGTTGACAACAGGTCACAATCATTGCAACAGAAGGAATTTCCTTCTGTCATCATCACTTGATCTTCAATTTTTGATAGTTGATATTTATTGATTTATCAGAACCACCACCAAACATAAAGCAACAAGAGATAATGATTCCATGTTTACTTCATCTGACAAAAAAGCAAGGCAGGGGGTCTGAATGCCCTGTGTCAGTATCAACAACCATGTAATCTAGATCCCTCAAGGCCTGGATGGATCTAGCTTAGTTACAGCTGTTGGTATTAACAGGGATTTTTGTTGTTGGCAAGCTGATGTAAATCAGGTCAGGTCATGGTCATCAGTGAAAAGGCAGGGAATTTATTTCAGCCTGATTGGTAAACACCTTGATATTTAGACATAGGCTCAAAAAAACTCCTAGAAAATGTTTGTCTTCATAAACAAATATAACCAAGTGAGACATTTTCCTGGAATTCTTTCAGCAACCTCTTGATTTTCTTTCTATTTTCACTCTCTAACAACAAGGCATTTACAGCCTCCTCACAGGAAGAGTCAAACAAAATCCTGAACTCTTGTCTTGCTAAAAAGGTGATTTATTTAAGTTAAAATCCTTCAGACAGTGTATGCACAGTCCAGTGTAAAAATGTTATGAGTAGGCGATCATCGTTGAAATTATATTTGATATCATAATGTCTTACTAAAGTCCAGAGAAGAATAAAAACAAATTTCATTTAAGACCGTACTGGTAGCTCTCTTCACCTGTGCAATCGAAAGTCAGACCATGCTATCGTACCTGTCCTGGTTTGTGAATGAAAAGCATCCCTGGGCTTTGCAGTAAAACTTCTTTGCTTATAGAGACAGATCCTTATAAAACAATGCTCATTCGTAAACATATCTTCAAGTTAAAAACAAAGCAAACATCAAAATCTCGCATAGCCTGAGTGCTTCGATCTTGCATCTCTTTCAACATAATTATTTCGATTCCCTTGTCCCAAAATGCTGGATCCAAGGAATACTGAGTACTTTCCCTCCATATCGTCAAAAGGAATATGCAAACCACTGCTTATTAGGCGCTTCAGCTACGAGAAACCTTTCCCAACTCTGCCAAGTTCCTTCCACTTTGACACCATGTTGCTTTTGTTATCAAGTCGACTGACGTCACATTAGCTAATCACATGATATTTTGGCCGCGCGAGACGGCAACACTTTTGAAGTCAAATTTCCTCTATTTTCACCACGAAAAAAGTACGTTTGAAAAGTTTGATGCCGGTTTAAGGCTTAGAATCGTTTTTTATACACATAAAACAATCAAAAACCGAAGAAAAAGTTTTCTTGTCATATACACTTTAAGACCCCCCTCCCTCTCGGAATTTTCAATGACCCTCTGCGGTGGGGGTATGGATATTTTCTGGAACCACACATTATTAACCTATAAGGAAAAACCAGCAAGCCAGCTGCACATTTGGAAGTCTCCTGTATATGGAAATGTGATTTTTTTGTAAGCAGGCAGGGAGACATGCCATTAATGGTGGTTATTTTTCAGACATATGTAATTTTAAACCATACATGTGTACCTGTAGCTTGTCTACCTGGACTGGGCACACCCCAGATACCCCGTTCCACTTACCTGATTTAGCAATTTCAGCAATTAGCATCAAAACTTTGGCCTTGATCACAGGAGTTTCTATCTGCATTAATGCCAGAATGGCATCAAGAATGCTTTTAATTGTTGATTCATCAAATTTTTCTGAAAAAATAAATAAAATACATTCAATTTCACTATAAGAATAATGGTACTACAAACATCTTAGTCCCCAAAGGTACTAAAACACATAACCTCCTGTGTACTGAGATAACACATCTACAGGTGCATAGCTAGGGGGTCCTATCATTTTTTGCCTGTGACCCCCTCTTACCCAGGAATCAATACTAAAAATAATAATAATAATAATAATAATAATAATTATCATTATTATTATTATTATTATATAATAATAATAATAATGATAATTATTATTATTATTATTATTATTATTATTATTATTATTATTAACCAGATACCATTTTTGGATTTGTAACTTCAGTGATTTACTGCAGTGCAAAATAATAGACTTTTAAACTGGCACAGTGCTTACTGCACAGCCACATATAACGCAAGTTTGTTAGTGACTCTAGAGTACCCCCCCCACCCCTCCTATAAGAAAACCTGGCTACACCCCTGTATCTAAACAGAACCAGTGACAAAGTAAGACTAAGGCAGTGGAATTGGATCAGTCACAAGCTGTGTGAACAATGACTGCATGATGATATTAGGATGGAGGCCTGAGAGAAGAACGGAAATAGGAAGATTGGAAACAACATGCCAAACTGTGGAAGCAGAGGGATGACGGGCAGGATGGTAATAGGGGGTTTCATGGTAGCCATGTTGGAGGCAAAAAACAATATTATTATTAAAAAATATTTGCATAAAAAACAGAACTTATTTCCCAAAGGAGATACATTTTAGTGTTTAATAGCTCCAACATGGCCACCGCGAAAACCTTCTATGCTCAAATAGTTTTACAACACTTGTTTAGCAATGGACAGGATAGCTTAGAGGCAGAATGTTATGCCCTTACATGTCTTCTGGCACGTCAAAAGCAAAGCAAAGCAAGCTTTATAGAAAACATCTGTACATCTTTATTAGCAAGATATGACAACAATGATGTCAAAGGCACAGTTATGGGGTACAGGTCTGGAGTACATTCTCCTTAGGAATCCAGAAGAGGATTGTACAACCCATACCTCAAAAACCCTCACCCTTTTTCATGGCAAAACAAGCAAGTTTTCTAACTCGGTAGTAATGGATAATGGTATTCAAATGCCTTTAAAAAGTAGCCCTATGTCTCAATGTAAAATGAAAAAAAAAACTTTATGTCCAATCATTTTCAGTGTACAAAACATACCCTGTTAAAGACCAAAAGGATTCCAAAACTATATAGCTTATATTGGGGGTATGCACATACCTTGAAATGGTGCAGCACCCCTCCCTACAGAGTCAGGAACAAGAGCACTGTTCAAAAAAACACTTCTATTCCAAGAATGCCAGGGAGAGGTACTGCTCAACAGTGTTCATTTGATACTGTTATACTTAAGAATTTCATCCCCAGACTCAAAAGTTAGAGCCATTTTGTAAAGCATGATAAACAACACCACAGGAAAGTACTTCTCAGTAGCTTTCAGTGAATGGATACACTTTGGAATTTCATCCACAGTCTCAAAAGTTAGAACCAGCTTGCACAGCACAATGAATAGCACCACAGGAAAGTACTGCTCAGTAGATTTCAATGAATGGTTACACTTCAGGATTGTATCCACAGACTCAAAAGTTAGAACCACCTTGTACGGCATAATAGACAGCACCACAGTAAAGTGCTGCTCAGTAGCTTTCATTTGAATGGTCACACTTTAGGATTTCATACACAGACTCAAAAGTTAGAATCACCTTGTACAGCATAACAAACAGCACCACAGGAAAGCACTGCTCAGTAGCTTTCATTTGAATGGTCACACTTTAGGATTTCATCCACAGACTCAAAAGTTAGAACCACCTTGTACGGCATAATAGACAGCACCACAGTAAAGTACTGCTCAGTAGCTTTCATTGTATGGTTACACTTCACAGACTCAAAGGTTGGAAGGGCAATAAACAGCAGCACAAGAAAGAACTACTCAGTAGCTCTCCTCTAAATGGAAGAATCAAACGTTAACCTGTTGGGTATTTCTGAAAATAATCACACAGGCTCATATCAAGAACAAGAATTACACTCACCGTCTTTGGTTTGAAGGGCACTGATAATAGAGTCGGCCGCTCCCAAGTCAAGTTCATTTGTCTGTTCCACATGGAGCTTCAGCTTCTCGAATAATTCACATAATTCCTTCATATTTTGGTCTCTCTTTTCAACGTAGCGTTTTCATATGAATGCTTGTAAAGAAGCAGGCTGCGGGAGCTTTTTCCTTTTAAGAAATTTCCAGCAGAGTCAGCAAACAGTCATAATAAGTTGGACACAACAAGCTGGGTTACATAAGGTGTAAGATAGCGAACATTTGAGCCCGCAATTTCGAGACACTAGTTCGTGACACATTACGTAACGTTTCAGGTGTGCCTGTGCCTCTCTAAGCCCCTCTCAGTCCACTCGTGGTTCATCTGGTGGCGGCTATCTAGTGGTGAGCAGCCTACGTGGCAGCCGCTGAAAGGGGAGGGAAAAGGGAAGAAATCATTCGAGAGCACGGAGCGCGCGAGAAAGGGAGGCCTCTCGCGTTCCGCGCTTGCGAATAATTCTCCCCTTTTCCCTCCCCTTTCAGAACCTGCGGCCTTCCCTAGTCCCTGGCTCCCAGTACCCCATTTTTCTCCCGCGTTCTTGCTCCCCTTCCCCTTCCCCGTTTACGCCTGCTACGCAGGCTACCTGGTCTCTACCGTCGTGTTCTTTCCTCAGAGTTGAAAGTACACTTCCGCATTGCCAGTCTCACCCGGCCCAGATGTTTAATATAGGTACCGGTTACCGGTTCAGGGAAGTGTAACAAAATGCTGGGGTTGGAAAAGTGAAAATCCAAGTCGCCGGCCATCTCCAAGACCTCGTCTCCTGTACAACTAGTGTGCGCCCGTTGTCTCGCCTGGAATTACCCCTTACCAACCCCCTACTCTTAAATTACTCACCCATTCTCAGAATTGCCGTACTGGGCAGTCTTCTTTCCATTCGATTCCCGTGCTATTCAGTAGAAAACCTGGAATTGTGGGGTGTAGAAGACGCCTACAAGTTAAAGTTGCGTGGAATCTTGAGATGCAAAAAGTGCTCTCCTCAAGAAAGCAGGTAGCCTGCGTGCAGACACGAATTTTTCCTCTCTGACATGAGACGGAAAAATTAACAGCCTATAGAGTCTAGAGGGTGGGCGGCTATACACAAGCTATGTTTTTGTCAATCTTTCTTTCATGCACTGCGTTTGCAACAAATCATTCTTATTAGGTATAGTAGACGGTCTCGCCAAACCCTTAAACTGCTAAAATTCGCCGCTTTAATAGAGCCACAAGGATGAGAAAACAAAACGACTGAAGCAAGTTTACGTCTATTTTGAACTCAAATATCCCTTGCAATATTTCATGTCAATAGGAACTGACGCTACGGTATTCCCATACATTTCCTTAAATTTTCTTGAAAGTACTGAAACGATCATTCGTGTTGGCCCTCTGTGATCCTTCCCATGAATCCAAGCCTTCGTGCAAGATGGAGGCCCGGGGTAAAATAAAAAATCGGAGCGGGGAGGGCTAGGGTTAAACTAGGTCGGAAGTTTAAGAAATTTCGGTCATTTGGGCCTTAGTTTCTTCTTGCAAAAAATGGGAGGAGAGGACTGGGCTTCGGGTCCCCCCGACTTAACGTCACCCCCCCCCCCCCCATAAAGTGATTGGTCTTCCGGCAGGAGGGGGGATTCGAGACCACAACCTTTCGCTCTGCGGTCTAGAGCCCTGCCAGCCGTGCTAAGCACATGGAAGGCGAAAGACTTGAGTGCTGAGGTGGAAAACGCGGAAGAAAACCAAGAAGAGGTGACGAAAACTCAAGCAACGGCCATTTTGATGTTGGCGAAGAAAGAAAATGTAGTACATATAACGAAAGGTAACAAAATGTTTTTACCTTCAAGGTAAATTACTATCATACCATAGTACGATCATATCACTCATTTTAATATATTATTTTTCATTTATTTATAACATAAGCTGATAAATATGTTAAGTTAAAAATGTTTAAAAGAATCTGCGATCTGTACCCAACGTCGTTCCCATGCCAAATTAGAGGTCGTGCCCGGAGGTTCAACGAGCTTCATCTGTACCCGTCTGAGTTATGAATTTGGCCTCTCCCTAACCCGTACCGGTGATTAAGAGAGAGGGACAGGATTCGCTGATTGGGGAGAATGCAAGGGTATGACTGATCGTTTCTGTTCCCTGCAGTCACTTCCTTTTGCGGATTTCCCTAAAAGGGACCGTTTATAAGCTGCGGTGCGCAAGAGGGAGAGGGTTATATATAAATGTATAGCATTTTCTGTACTTGATCATATTTTCCAGTTTAGAATTTATATTATTCATACACCTTATTTACAGAAGCTGCCATTGCTGCCATTTCAAGAGCTTGTTCGTAACATGGGGGTGGTGTTTTGGGGGCATCATTTGTCCATAAGTCCACGTCCACGGATGGTAATGAAACTTCGTCGTTGGCTTGTATAATACTACAATAATCCGGCAGATCTATCAAAGAGGCTTGAATCTCATTACTGTTTTGCACGGAGCTGAAATAATCCGGAAGATCTATCGAAGAGGCTCCAACGGTATTACTGTTTTGTACAGATATAAAGTAATCCGGAAGATCCATCGAAGAGGTTTCATGAAGAGGAGACTGTCGATGAGGGATATGATGATAAGGAAGTACAGGAGCCGGCGATTTTTCGATGTCTTCGGCGGGAATCTCAGAGACGACAACTTGAGCGGTCGAAGTGTTTTGTGTTTTGGGGCGGAATATTAACATCCACAGTGTCATTATTCCAATTGTGAAAAGTGCAACGGATCCTGCTCCATTAACCCACACCAACAGTGAGTTAGGCCAGGCACATTCAGGACAAAACAAAATCAACACGATCGTCAAACACGCCGCACTGGCTGCAAAACAGAGAAATGCCACCGTTGAAGCGAATATGTACAAAAGTTTTCCTTTACACTTAGACGATCTCCACGTCATTCGTTCCTCGTTGTTTTCCGACATATTCAAAATTCACTGAGGTTATAATACTCTCAGCCTGAGCGCTTTTAGGTAGTTTTGATGGCAAGTTTTGTTCGTGCTTCCCTAAGGAGTCTTGTTGCATAGTAATCGCAATATATTGTTTCTTTTCAGCTGAGTTCGCCCTTATCGGATAACTTAACCTTTCTACGCTTACGGCAACATCCGCTTCAGAGACGTAAAACTACGGGTGTTACCAAGGGCCACTGTCTATCATACATCAACTGAATAATGATAAGTTTTAGCCGGAGTGAAAGGAGAGCAGATTTTTCTTTCTCTCTTCATTATAGTGACATTTACTTAAAAATCCAAACTTAGAGGTCAATTTGAAAGTTGGGGCAATAATAATGTACGTTCGCATGTGTTCACTGTCATTTCCGGTTTCATACAGAGCCGAAGATGTTTAGCCAAGCGGAACTCGCGAGATATGGATTTGCAGCACGCTATCAGGTTGGTTGGTATGCTAAGTCAGGAGCAGTGGAGCATCAAGGAACTATAACAACAGCAATTACTTGATTGTTTTAAGTAAAGACAATACTGCGTAAAAAATAACTGACGAATATATCACGTTTTGTACAATTTATTGCCTTCTTGTATCGCAAGCGAGGAAAGCCGGCGGTTCGGAAACGGATCAGAGCGGTTAAGCGGAACAGGAAGTGAATAGGTGTCATGTTAGTGGGTTCCGTGTTTGACGTCACGACAAGTTCCTGCGACACAGCACGTACTATATGTTATACGCATCAAATTAAAAAAAATCCTCGATATTTTGTGTTTCCCTAAATTTTAAACCACGTACACCATGAGTATTGCTCATCAATAGTACAGCTAAGGCATCAAAAATTGAGCTTTCCTCGTTGGTAAAACTTGCCAAATTGATTAGTATTTTCAGTGCTTCCACTGCGTGACTCAGCGGATGTCACGTAAGGAAAAGAACGTCACGCATTCAGCTTGATAAACACCTCCTCTGCCTCCCCTCCCTTGCAAAAAAAAAAAATACCGGAAAACTATACCCCATGAATAGCACGTGTAGCAGCTACCAGAAATTACGTTTTGTATCCACAAGAAGAACCGTGACACCTCAGCGGAATGTTGTCCTTGCAACATGTCCAATAATTGTTATTCAGTTGGACTTTGTGTGAGAACATTCGCGCTGCACGAGTTTAGCATAAGACTAGGTACAAACTCGTTCCCAGGGTCTCTAAAAAGACCCTGGGAACGATGTTGGAGAAGGTGTAGATCGGCTTGGGGCAATTCCCACTACGTTTTGAAGTGATTATATGTTTTAATTCTGTCAGCTTTGGAACCTTACGGAAGATATAGTCAGATGGTAATTAATCGTTCTGATGTCTGGGTATAGAAGAATTTCTCATCTTACGTTTCAGTGGAGGGGCGGATCCAGGATTCTTTGAAAGAAGGGTATTACCAGGGGGAATGTTAACTTTCCAGGGGGGAGGTTAACTTCCCAGGGGGAAGGTTAACTTCCCAGGGGAAAGGTTAACTTCCCAGGGGGGATTCTGACGGTAAATTTGCCCAGTACGTTTTGAAAGAGCATATTGTAAATTACGGGATTCTTTTCAGAGGGGTATTAATGCAGAATTACAAGAGGCAAAACTAAAACAAAAAAAGAACTGGTCGGGAAAGTGGGTTACAACTCCCTTTACCCCGCTCCTGGATTCGCCTCAGCAGTTGGGGTTCTACGGGAGAAGAGAACAAGAAGAAAATGAGGATTTCGCTATATCTTGGCAAGTTTCTTTAATATTATAAGATTGGCCGCTCAAATCATATTCAAATAAATATCTAAACCTAGTATTTTTCATATATTATGAACAAATCTAACGTATACTACATAATATTACATTTCTTACATAAATATTAGTCGAAATAAACGCTCTTTGAGTAAAAGCTGTCGAAACAAGAGCCGTCGAAATCTGAGTTTCCACAGAGTTCCACACTTTTACAAGTTTTTTTTCCTTGATTTGGTGGAAACAAGAAGATAAAACAGTTCAGTTTCTCTTAAAACGCAGTAGATAGTTCTGTTTCCACAGTATTGAGGTTCATTGTTAAAACCAATCGCAAGGCCTGTAGTGTCTGCTGTTTCGCTCCTGAGCGTGGGCAGGTCTGCACGGGGAAATTCAAGACCGCTGGATTTTGGACTCTGATCACTTGAAGTCCTTAAAGGAAGAACTAGTTCTTCTATCTTTGGTAGTTCCCTGTTTGGAATGGCTATAATAACAGCCACTAGCTCTGTAATTTCAAGCGCATCTTTGAGACATGGTGGCGGGTTTTTGGAGTCCTCTTATGTCCAAGATCTGTGAGTCCTCCAATGATACAAAGAGGAACAGCAATAAGTCCTACAACTGCCCCTAAGTTCGTCGAGTCGCCCTCTTCATTCGGCGAGTGGCAGGCAACACGATCGTTAAACGCAATAAAAATGAACGCTAGAATAACCACACTCCCTGCCAGAGAGAGAAATGCGAAAACCGCGGCTGCTAGATACCCAAAATACAATTTTGATTTAGTTGTCCCACTGTTCGAACTTGACATCAACACTTCTTTTTCCTTCATTCCAATTTTTTTTTCAGTGTAGATTCAGTGCTGCTGTGGCTGATGAGTATTTAATTTGTTAGGCCTCCTTCAGTTTTTATGTTGATTTAACAGGAAATACCTTTGTTTAGAAATAAAAGCCAGTTTACGTGTCGTTTACGTTCTTTGGTTGTTTTCTGCTTCGTTAATTTCGTCAGAAGCGTGACACTGAACAACTCCGTTTTGAGCAAATGACGTAATTGTTAGCTATGGAAAAATAGCAAGTTTTACTCTCAACTTATAAAAAGATACGGGCCCAAATAAACTATAAAGGTTTATTGGTATTAAACAGCTCTCGGGTAACAAAACGACAATTTTTCGAAGGTTTCCGTAAAAGCATTCAAAGCAAAAGCGGCGTGGGCTAGGGTTGATTTTCCATTCGCGTATTGACGTCAAGACACCAAACCACTATCACCACGTACCAAGGTCAAAACGCAAATTATCATATTCATAGCCGAGTCACTCGTGTAAAATATCAAGCGAAAGAAAGCACGTTTCATCAGATTCATTGAATGGTGAACACCAAGAAGGTCGGGGTTTTTTTTACGAAATTCGAAGCAACGGACTTCCTGGTGAAAAACTCGCTTGGGTATTCAAAACGAGCCACTAAGAAAAAGAGAGTATAAAGGAACAAACTCCCCAAAGTTTTTTGCTGATTTTCATACCCTCCTTTATGTTTATGATTTTCCGTCTCGATGAATATCGCTGGGTGAGCTTTGAAATCACGGTGTCAATGATAAAGTTGCCATCGGAGAGAATTGGAAAACTCGCTGAGTATGGCAAAAGGAGGATGCATACTTCGCGGTCAAATGTAACACAGCTTCTTATACGCCGTACTATTAACAATTGCGAAAAAAAATTTTCTTCTCTCTCATTAGACTTATCAGTTAATAAACGTTCATTCCTCGTTGTCGACTAGCAGTTCCCTGTTATCAAACTAGGGATTGTGCCCTTTTTGCACTTTTAAACTTTGAAAAGTTAAACCTTATTTCTATCAATTTCTGATACAAAAACCGAATTAAATAGCTTTTTAATGACAAATGAAATTGTTTATATCAGTCATTAAAGGGTTAGAATAATAAGTCACGATTCTTTTACGCACGATTGGTTCCTTTTCCTTGCGACAGTGCTCAATACAGCCAAACTTCCTTTTTCAGATTATTATTATGTTTTTAAAAAACAGTACCACAGAAAAATATTCAGTGCCTAATAGCTTTCATCTGAATGGGTTCACTTTTTTAGAACCACCTTGGACAGCATAATACGCACGGCTTATTCACAACCTCTTGAGTTTTAAAAAGACACTTAGTGGAAAATTCCACTTCGGTTAGCTATACACTTCCGGCAGTGAACTTTTTGTCCTTAATGCCAATTTAAGCATGTTTAATACTGCGTCATACTAGCGCGTGTTTACAAGCACAGGAAGTGTTAACAGATTTGCTTTATATATTTATTCTAGTACCCCTAAAAGCAGTCAATAAACATTGCTAAGTGTTTAACGATGACTGAAAATACTGAGACACAGACAACTGAAGCAGCGATCTCTAGATGTCCAAAGTGCAGAAGGGGATTTTATAAAACAGGTTTTGTGTTTGGTTTGATTTGCTTTCTAACGAGTTCCGTTCTACTGTTGCTCGTGTTTGTCTTCTCCAAATCTTGTACTACTGGTAAATGCTCCCGCACGTCGAATACAGGGAAAGCCGGCGAAATTTGTGGAGCTATCTCCGTTACACTGTTTCTTGTCGGAAGTGGCATGATGTTATCTTGCGTCAGAAAACTGAAAAAACACGGCCCAGCGCAAGTAGTTGTCTCTCGGATTCCTGAAGAAGATTTGGAAAAATCTCCGTCTCCCATACTTCCTTATTGCCACATTCCAGCCCAGTCATCTGCGGAAACATCTTCGATAGATCTGCCGGATTATTTTACTGCTGTTCAAAATAAGGATGATGTTGAACTGTCTGTGAACGCAGGATTATGGACAGAAGATTTAGATGCCTCCGATTACGAAAACCCGCCACCGACTTACGAACAAGCGCTAAAAATGACAGAATTAACTGCGGCGGCTAGTACGGAGGACTTTGAACAAGGAGTCGCCGAAGATACAAGACGATAACGCTGTTACTTACGTTATACGCACTGGCAAAATAGCTTTATTGATTGTTTCCATTTCTACATATCAGAAAATGAACGGATTTGACACGTTTACTGTCCATAACTGCAAATATTGTCTTTAGAAAGGTAAGGGTTTTATTGACTAATCGTAGTTGACTATTATGGCAATAGGTATGTAAATTTTGAGGTAATATATATGATGATGAATGCGTCCCGCGCGGTGATCAGACAATCACATATTATGTGATTGTCTGTACTCCCCGTCCCGCGCCAGGGAAACAATTATCAGGCCAACTGAGGACAAAAGTTCAAGAACATATATCAAACTCTGATATAAATATGTTGACCGTGACCTTCGAATGTAGCCAAGAAGACCAGGGGCCCGTTTTTTTTTTTTTTTTTTTGCCGAACCTCCTTATAACTAACCCGGCCCGAAAACTCTTTTATTAGCCTGCGCGCAGACGATCTCCTATTTCCTTTGCTTCACGCAAATAGGAGACGTCTGCACGCAGGCTACTATTTCTGTGCAAAACATTTTTCAACAGAGACATTTAATTGGTTTTGAAGATAAATTTTCTTTAATTGATGTTATAATTGTCAAAAACAAATTGGCAAGTCAGTTCGTTAAAAACTACCTCCAATCGCTAATAAAACGGATTTATAACTGATACTTATCCAGAACCCGGTACGTTATCGGGACTTTCGAGAAACGGGACCACAGCACCCGGCTTTTCGAAGCAGGGTTAATCTATTCCAAGATTAGTGTCAGTTTTAGAAACAGTTTGATGCCTTAACAAAATGGATTTCTACAACTTCTTATTATTTGACGTTTAAACTGTTTCAATTTTAATTCTTTTAAAGTTGAATGATTGATAGGGCGGTAGGAAGAAGTCTGTCTCTGAAGGGGAATAGCAGGCCGGTATTCAGCATAGAGGTTACTGAGGTAGTTGCCTCGGTAAAAATATGGCTGCTACTTTTTTGGTTGTACAGGAATATTTAAAACAAAAAAACTGAAGTGTTACTCACACTTCACTCAATCACTTTTCGACTTTGAAAAATTAAACCTTATTTTTATTTATTTCTGATACAAAAACACAAGTAAATGGCTTTTAAATGACAAATGAAATTATTTATATCACTCATTAAAGGGTTAGAATACGTCACGATTCTTTTACGCTTGATTGGTTCCTCTTCTTTGCCGGCCACAGTGCCTAATATTACCAAACTTCCTTTTTCAAGTTATTATGTTTTTAAATAAACAGTAGCAAAGAAAACTATTCAGTGCCCAATAGCTTTCATCTGAATGGTTTCACTTTTTTAGAACCACCTTGGACTGCATATTATGCACGGCTTATTCACAACCTCTTGAGTTTCAAAAAAGCACTTTGAGGAAAATTCCACTTCGGTTAGCTATACACTTCGGTGAACTTTTTGTCCTTAATGCAAATTTTAAGCGTGTTTAACACCGCGTCACACTAGCGCGTGTTTACAAGCGCAGGAAGTGTTAACAGATTTGCTTTATATTGATTTATTCTAGTACCCCTAAAAGCAGTCAATAAACATTGCTAAGTGTTTAACAATGACAGAAAATACTGAGATACAGACAACTGAAGCAGCGATCTCTAGATGTCCGAAGTGCAGAAGGGGATTTTATAAAACAGGTTTTGTGTTTGGTTTGATTTGCTTACTAACGAGTGCCGCTCTACTGTCGCTCGTGTTTGTCCTCTACAAATCTTGTCCTACTGATAAATGCTCCCGCACGTCGAATACAGAAAAAGCCGGCGACATTTGTGGAGCTATCTCCCTTATACTGTTTCTTGTCGGAAGTGGCATGATGTTATCTTGCGTCAAAAAACTGAAAAAACACGGCCCAGCGCAAGTAGCTGTCTCTCGGATTCCTGAAGAAGATTTGGAAAAATCTCCGTCTCCCATACTTCCTTATTGCCATATTCCATCTCAGTCATGTGCGGAAACATCTTCGATGAATCTGCCGGATTATTTTACTACTGTTCAAAATAAGGATGATGTTGAACTATCTGTGAACGCAGGATTCTGGACAGAAGATTTAGATGCCTCTGAATACGAAAACTCGCCACCGACTTACGAACAAGCGCTAAAAATGACAGAATTAACTGCGGCAGCTAGTACAGAGGATGTAAATACCCACTTTGAACACGGAATCGCCGAAGATACAAGACTATAACCCTGTCACTTACGTTATACGCACTGGCAAAATAGCTTTATGGATTGTTTCCATTTCTACACATCAGAAAATGAACGAATTTGACACGTTTACTGTCCATAACTGCAAATATTGTCTTTGGACAATAGGTATGTAAATTTTGAGGTAATATATATGATGACGAATGCGTCCCGCGCCAGGGAAACAATTATCAGGCCAACTGAAAAAAAAGTTCAAGAACATATATCAAACTCTAATATAAATATGTTAACCATGACCTTCGAATGTGGCCAAGAAGACCAGGGGCCCGTTTTTTTTTGTTTTTTTTTTTCCGAACCTCCTTATAACTAACCCGGCCCGAAAACTATTTTATTAGCCTGCGCGCAGACGTCTCCTATTTCCTTTGTTTCTTGCAAATAGGAGACGTCTGCACACAGGCTACTATTTTATGTGCAACACATTTTTCAACAGAGACATTTAATTGATTTTGAACGATAAATTTTCTTTAATTTATGTTATAATTGTGTAAGACAAATTGGCAAGTCAGTTCGTTAAAAACTACCTCCAATCGCTAATAAAACGGATTTATAACTGATGCTTATCCAGAACCCGGTACGTTATCGGGACTTTCGAGAAACAGGACCACAGCACCCGGCTTTTCAAACCAGGGTTAATCTATTCCAAGATTAGTGTCAGTTTTAGAAACAGTTTGATGCCTTAACAAAATGGATTTCTACAACTTCTTATTATTTGACGTTTAAACTGTTTCAATTTTAATTTTTTTAAAGTTGAATGATTGATAGAACGGTAGGAAGAAGTCTGTCTCTGAAGGGGAATAGTAGGCCCGTATCCAGCATAGAGGTTACTGAGGTAGTTGCCTCGGTAAAAATATGGCTGCTACTTTTTTGGTTGTACAAGAATATTTAAAACAAAAAAACTGAAGTGTTACTCACACTTCACTCTATCACTTTTCGACTTTGAAAAATTAAACCTTACTTTTATTTATTTCTGATACAAAAACACAAGTAAATGGCTTCTAAATGACAACTGAAATTATTTATATCAGTCATTAAAGGGTTAGAATACGTCACGATTCTTTTACGCTTGATTGGTTCCTCTTCTTTGCCACAGTGCCTAATATTACCAAACTTCCTTTTTCAAATTATTATGTTTTTAAATAAACAGTAGCAAAGAAAACTATTCAGTGCCCAATAGCTTTCATCTGAATGGTTTCACTTTTTTAGAACCACCTTGGACTGCATATTACGCACGGCTTATTCACAACCTCTTGAGTTTCAAAAAAGCACTTTGTGGAAAATTCCACTTCGGTTAGCTATACACTTCGGTGAACTTTTTGTCCTTAATGCAAATTTTAAGCGTGTTTAATACCGCGTCACACTAGCGCGTGTTTACAAGCGCAGGAAGTGTTAACAGATTTGCTTTATATTGATTTATTCTAGTACCCCTAAAAGCAGTCAATAAACGTTGCTAAGTGTTTAACAATGACAGAAAATACTGAGATACAGACAACTGAAGCAGCGATCTCTAGATGTCCGAAGTGCAGAAGGGGATTTTATAAAACAGGTTTTGTGTTTGGTTTGATTTGCTTACTAACGAGTGCCGCTCTACTGTCGCTCGTGTTTGTCTTCTACAAATCTTGTCCTACTGATAAATGCTCCCGCACGTCGAATACAGAAAAAGCCGGCGACATTTGTGGAGCTATCTCCCTTATACTGTTTCTTGTCGGAAGTGGCATGATGTTATCTTGTGTCAAAAAACTGAAAAAACACGGCCCAGCGCAAGTAGCTGTCTCTCGGATTCCTGAAGAAGATTTGGAAAAATCTCCGTCTCCCATACTTCCTTATTGCCATATTCCATCTCAGTCATGTGCGGAAACATCTTCGATGAATCTGCCGGATTATTTTACTACTGTTCAAACTAAGGATGATGTTGAACTATCTGTGAACGCAGGATTCTGGACAGCAGATTTAGATGCCTCTGAATACGAAAACTCGCCACCGACTTACGAACAAGCGCTAAAACTGACAGAATTAACTGCGGCAGCTAGTACAGAGGATGTAAATACCCACTTTGAACAAGGAATCGCCGAAGATACAAGACTATAACCCTGTCACTTACGTTATACGCACTGGCAAAATAGCTTTATGGATTGTTTCCATTTCTACACATCAGAAAATGAACGAATTTGACACGTTTACTGTCCATAACTGCAAATATTGTCTTTGGACAATAGGTATGTAAATTTTGAGGTAATATATATGATGACGAATGCGTCCCGCGCCAGGGAAACAATTATCAGGCCAACCGAAAAAAAAGTTCAAGAACATATATCAAACTCTAATATAAATATGTTAACCATGACCTTCGAATGTAGCCAAGAAGACCAGGGGCCCTTTTTTTTTTTTTCCGAACCTCCTTATAACTAACCCGGCCCGAAAACTATTTTATTAGCCTGCGCGCAGACGTCTCCTATTTCCTTTGTTTCTTGCAAATAGGAGACGTCTGCATACAGGCTACTATTTTATGTGCAACACATTTTTCAACAGAGACATTTAATTGATTTTGAACGATAAATTTTCTTTAATTTATGTTATAATTGTGTAAGACAAACTGGCAAGTCAGTTCGTTAAAAACTACCTCCAATCGCTATTAAAACGGATTTATAATTGCTACTTATCCGGAACCCGGTAAGTTATCGGGACTTTCGGGAAACGGGACCCCAGCACCCGGCTTTTCAAAGCAGGGTTAATCTATTCCAAGATTAGCGTCAATTTTAGAAACAGTTTGATGCCTCAACAAAATGGATTTCTACAACTTCCTATTATTTGTCGTTTAAACTGTTTCAATTTTAATTTTTTTAAAGTTAAATGATTGATAGGACGGTGGGAAGAAGTCTGTCTCTGAAGGGGAATAGCAGGCCTATACCCAGCATAGAGGTTACTGAGGTAGTTGCCTCGGTAAAAATTTGGCTGCTACTTTTTTGGTTGTACAGGAATATTTAAAACGAAAAAACTTAAGTGTTACTCACACTTCACTCAATCACTTTTCGACTTTGAAAACTTAAACCTTATTTTTATTTATTTCTGATACAAAAACACAAGTAAATGGCTTTTTTAAATGACAAATGAAATTACTTATATCAGTCATATATATCAGTCTACATATAATTCTATCTTTATCCGCAGTTTAAATATATGAATTTCATATATTCATGTTCAGTCATTAAAGGGTTAGAATACGTCACGACTCTTTTACGCTTGATTGCTTCCTCTTCTTTGCAACAGTGCCTAATATTACCAAACTTCCTTTTTCAAATTATTATGTTTTTAAATAAGCAGTAGCAAAGAAAACTATTCAGTGCCTAATAGCTTTCATCTGAATGGTTTCACTTTTTTAGAACCACCTTGGACTGCATAATACGCACCGCTTATTCACAACCTCTTGAGTTTCAAAAAAGCACTTTGTGGAAAATTCCACTTCGGTTAGCTATACACTTCGGTGAACTTTTTGTCCTTAATAGGGGTTATGTCACGAGGATTTTGCTATTTTAAGTCAATTCTGTGCTAAAATCACAACCTAACTTGCCTTTACTCACACACAAAATGCTCCTTTTAAACTATGAGGAAGATATCAAATGAATTTTCTTAGAGAGAGCTAGCCATAATATTTTTTTGGTGAGTTTTGAGAAAGTAGCATCAAAACTAGAAAAAATTGGCCCAATTTTTTCAAGTTGCAATCCATTTCCATCCTTTCCATCGGTAGCAACAGATGACAGGAAACAGTTTCAGTGCCGTAAGATAGTCTTTAATAACAAAGCTAGACCATTATTTTTAGAATTCAATCGATGCCAAGACACTTTTTAGCTTTTTAAAAAGATGCTAAAATAGCGTGACATAGCCCCTTTAAGCGTGTTTAATACTGCGTCATACTGGCGCGTGTTTACATGCACAGGGAGAGTTAACAGATTTGCTCTGTTAATTTATTCTAGTACCCTAAAAGCAGTCAATAAACGTTGCTAAGTGTTTAACGGTGACTGAAAATACTGAGACACAGACAACTGAAGCAGCGATGTCTAGCTGTCCGAACTGCAGAAGGGGATTTTATATAACAGGTTTTGTGTTTGGTTTGATTTGCTTTCTAACGAGTGCCGTTCTACTGTCGCTCGTGTTTGTCTTCTCCAAATCTTGTACTACTTGGAAATGCTCCCGCACGTCGAATACAGGAAAAGCCGAAATTTGTGGAGCTATCTCCGTTACACTGTTTCTTGTCGGAGGTGGCATGATTTTATCTTGCGTCAAAAAACTGAAAAAACACGGCCCAGCGCTAGTAGCTGTCTCTCGGATTCCTGTAGAAGATTTGGAAAAATCTCCGTCACCCATACTTCCTTATTGCCATATTCCGTCTCAGTCGTCTGCGGAAACATCTTCGATAGATCTGCCGGCTTATTTTACTACTGTTCAAAATAAGGATGATGTTAAATTACCTGTGAACACGCCGGGATTCTGGACAGAAGATTTAGATGCCTCTGATTACGAAAACCCGCCACCGACTTACGAACAAGCGCTTAAAATGACAGAATTAACTGCGGCGGCTAGTACAGAGGACTTTGAACAAGGAGTCGCCGAAGATACAAGACGATAACGCTGTCACTTACGTTATACGCACTGGCAAAATAGTTGACCATTATGACAATAGCTATGTAAATTTTGAGGTAAAAAAGGTAATAAATGAGTCGCGCGCCATCAAAACAATTATCAGGCCAATTAAGGTGATTCCATCGAAAAAGAAGTTGAAATGAGAATTTGTTGAAACTTTGCACAGTTGTTAATTACACCTAGTACATCGAAAAAATAAAATAAAAAGAGGGGGTCACCGTGTCTGATTTTACGCTACAGGGCTGTAGTATAGGTACCTTGCTAGCTATCGACAGCAAAATTAAAAAGTCTTTCCTTGTACCAGAGACACCCACTACTTTAAGAAAGTTATCACTAGCAATAAAATATAAGCATTATTCTTGTGATAGCAAAACAATGTTACAGTAAAAGGCCTTGAAGTTGCCTTAAAAATAAAAGTAATGAAATATTAAGCAAATCGTGCGCATGCACGCTTCCAGTAAAATGCCGAAAATCAGATTGTAATAGTGAATTAATCAGAATATTTGAAAATTGAATAATGAAAAATTCTTAAAATTTGGATATATCATGCAGAGTCGTGTTTTCTTCAAATAAATGGAATAAAAAAGAGGGGTCACCAAGTTCGTTTTGGAGAAAAGGACAACTCATTTCTCTCAACAACTCAGTTTTCATAGAAAACCTACCAAGTTTCGAACGCGCGCGCGCTCGTGCGCGCGCTAATCACGCAAAAATGATGCGCAGAAAGGATGCGCAATGCAATTGAATGGAATCACCTTAAGAAGAAAGTTCAAGAACTTATATCAAACTCTGATCAAATATGTTAAGCATGACCTTCGAACGTAGCCAAGAATACCAGGGGCCCGTTTTTTACTTTCCGAACCTCCTTATAACTAACCCGGTGGGAAAACTATTTTATTAGCCTGCTCGCAGACGTCTCCTATTTCCTTTGCTTCGCACAAATAGGAGACGTCTCCACGCAGGCTACTATTTTATGTGCAAAACAAAAGATGGAATAATCAACATGTCGCGAGTGCGGGACAAAGAAAAAATCTGAGTCCCAGACGAGAATCGAACCCATGACTTTCCGTACACCGGTCGGACGTTCTAACCACTGAGCTACTCGGAGACTCGTGGTGAGCGTGGGTCATATTTACTGAGTTCCTGGTGACACGCGTCCTGCATACTGCTAGGATCAGTGATGTCGAAGTGCCCAAGGTGTTAAATAAAGAAAGATGGTGAATTTTAAGCTCGGTGAAGAAATAAGAAAAGATGGAATAATCAACATGTCGCGAGCGTGGGACAAAGTATGCAGGACGCGTGTCACCAGGAACTCAGTAAATATGACCCACGCTCGCCACGAGTCTCCCAGTAGGTCAGTGGTTAGAGCGTCCGACCGGTGTACGGAAGGTCATGGGTTCGATTCCCGTCGGGGACTCAGATTTTTTCTTTGTCCCACGCTCGCTACATGTTGATTATTCCATCTTTTCTTATTTCTTCACCGAGCTTAAAATTCACCATCTTTCTTTATTTAGACATTTTATTGATTTTGAACAATAAATTTTCTTTAATTTATGTTATATTTGTCTAAAACAAACTCAGTTCGTTAAAGCTACCTCCAATCACTAATAAAACGGATTTATAAGTGGTACTTATCCCCAGTGAGTTATCGGGACTTTCCAGAAACGGGACCCCAGGACCCAGTTTTTCAAAGCAGGGTTAATCTAATCCAAGACTATCGTCAATTTTGGAAACAGTTTTGATGCCTTAACAAAACGGATTTCTACAACTTTTTGTTATTTGACTTTGGCCTCGTTTAAACTATTTCAAGTTTAATTTTTTTTTAAGTTGAATGATTGGTAGGGCTGTGGGAAGGGGCGTGTCTCTGAAGGGGAACAGCGGGCCCGTAACCAGCTTAGAGGCAGTTCCCTCAGTAAAAATTTGGCTGCTACTTTTTTTGTTGTACAGGAAAATAATAATGGTAAAAATACTGAAGTGTTGGACGCCCTTCACTCAGTTGTCTCGTGGCCATTTTCTCGAGCGCCCTTGCTTACAGTCAGTGAGGGTACTACCTCGACACCATTTGTCCTTGATGAATGTTTTTTTCTTTCATGTTTACTGACAAATATTTTGTTCGTAGACTCCATTTTGGTTGGTTTGGAGAAACCAAAATGGCGTCGACGATAACCACTTCTCTCCCGGTCATCTCAAACTTCGTGAGGACACATGTCAGGAACTGAATGTAAGATGCCAGGTCTTCTAGGCAAGGATTGTATGAGGGGGTAACTGTGTTCAAACTGAGATAGAGTAAAAAATAAATTTTTCTGACCAGTATCTTTATTTCATTGTATTTTTTTTAATTTATCTTTTTATTACCTTGGTTAAAATTTTGGTCAGGCTAGGAGCCTGGATAGTCTATTTTCAAGAAAGCCTCATTTTACCACGGCTACCAGAATTTATTTCCTACTAGTTCTTAGCTATCCACAAGTACACCTGGACCAGCAACGCTGGAACACGACCACGGGCACAATTAGATCATGTGCTTATTAAAAGATGGTGGCGAAGATCCTTGTTGGACTGTCGCACTTACCGGGGTGCAGATATTGGCAGTGATCATGAGCTTGTTGTAGCTAAGCTCATGCTTATGCTGGCCCGAAACATTAAACCTAAGGCAACCGGAAGGCTAGACGTTACGAAGCTGAGAGAGGAGAGGTATCAGGTGGCATACCAAGAAGAGGTGACCAAAAGGCTCACTGATCTTGATATGGAGGTTTGCTCTGTGGAGGAGGGATGGGCATCTTGGCATGATGCAGTGATGGGCGCATCTGAGGCTATTGTTGGTCGGCAGTAAGGACTGGATATCCAGGAAAACAGAGAATTTGGTGCGGGAGAGAACGAAAGCAAAGTTAGCAAGGGATCAAGTTGGAAGTAGAAGTAGTCATGAGAGATACCGTTCATTAGATAGGCAGGTAAAAAGCTGTGCAAGAGAAGACAAACAGAAGTGGCTGGATTCTGTGGGTGCTGATATGGAGAGAGCTGCACGCAGTGGGGAACATCCACGCATACATCAGCTAGTTAAGCAGTTGTCCGGTTGGTGCGCTGCAGGTGCACCATCTGTTAAGGGTGAGACACACCCCTGAAAGACCGAGAGGAGGTGAAGTCACGGTGGGCTGAGTACTTCAACGACCTGTTGAACCGTCCCCCACCACAGAGGAGGCTGCACCGAATTGGGCCTATAGGAGAGCACCTGGAACTTTTCGAGGACCCCCCCCCCCCCCCCATTAGGTCTTGCACTATTGGTATCCTGAAACCAAGTTGCCCGGATGGATGGATGGATGGATGGATGGATGGATGGATGGATGGATGGATGGATGGATGGATGGATGGATGACATCAGTTAACTTACCAATTTTTGCGATGCGTTTCGCGTTCCTTTTTTTGCTTGTTTGTTTCTTTTCAGCTAAGTGACTTCTGCCTTAAAACTTTAGTGGTCATATGTTCTGCACATTTCGGGTCTTCTTCGAGATTTAAGGCATTTGCCTACCAATACAACGGTATTTTTCCGCGGTTTATGACTATGAGGAAAAAGCAGGAGTTAGTAAGGGCTATCAGAATGCCAAAAGAAAATTGTGGGTAACCACGCATTTTTTAGAGATAATTGAGCTTAAATGTGGAAAGAAAATAAATGCCATACATTCTTTGTATTTTAAAGCTTTTTTAGCATCATGGTTGCTTATTATCTCTGAAAAATGCGTGGTTTCCCACTTTTTTCCTTTTAGATTCCAATAGGTCTTACTAAGATTTGCTTTTTCCCAATGGTCGTAACCTTTACAAAAATATCTCTGTATTAGGCGGCACCGTCCTTAAGGACGTTCGCGGTAATTGTTTTCGCGTGGATGCCACGTCATGCATTGAGTTCGCGCGCCGTTGAAGAAATGTAGAGATGTATAGCGTTAGTGGACATTTTAATATCTATGCACGGGTAAATCTCTGTTAAATGTTCGGTGACCCAGATTTTCTTTTGATAGAACACTTTCTTTATCGATTATCTACGTTCTATGAAAAATCGAAGAAAATCTATGCTGTGGAAGTTTCATTTTTTTCCCATTTTTCTGCCTTTACGCATCATCGAATTCCGTTATTATTTTAGCTGCACGGTGTTAGCAAAAATTAAACTGAAATCATGACACCTGCTCAAATTATTTACTTGACAGACCCATTAAAATAATATTTGACTGTGAAAGTGGGTCTACAGGGAATCATTTTTAATATTTTTAACTAACAAACCACTGACGCCAGTAGTTTTCCGCGCGCTTCATCCACAGCCTCTTGAGTTTTTAAAAAGCACTTTGTGAAAAATTCCACTTCAGTTAGCTATACACTTCGGTGAACTGTTTGTCCTTAATGCCAAGCGCGTTTAAGACCGCGTCATACTAGCGCGTGTTTAACTGCACAAGATGGGTTAACAGACTTGCTTTATTAATTTTATCCTAAAAAGCAGTCAATAGACATTACCAAGTGTTTAACGATGACAGAAAGTACTGAGACACAAACAACTGAAGCAGCGATCTCTAAATGTCCAAAGTGCGGAAGGGGATTTTATAAATCAGGTTTTGCGTTTGGTTTGATTTGCCTTGGGACGAGTTTCGTTCTACTGTCGCTCGTGTTTATTTTCTCCGAATTTTCCACTACTGGTGAATGCTCCCGCACGTCGAATACAAGAAAAACCGGCGAAATTTGTGGAGCTATCTCGGCTATACTGTTTCTTGTCGGAGGTGGTATAATGATATCTTGCCACATAAAACTGAAAAAACACGGCCCAGAGCAAGTAGTTGTCTCTCGGGTTCCTGAAGAAGATTTGGAAAAATCTGCGTCCCCCATACTTCCTTATTGCCATATCCCAAATCAACGTCAGTCGTTTCTGGAAACATCTATTGTTCAAAATGAAGATGATGTTGGTTTACCTGTGAACACGCCGCGCTTCTGGACAGAAGATTTAGATGCCTCTTATAGTTCTTTTAATATTATTGAGGGAAACCGGTGAACTAGCTAAATATAAATTAATTTAAAAAGATATGTCTTTAAAACCTTTTAAAAGCAGACACTGATTGTGCATTCCTTATCATTAGAGGTAGCGTGTTCTAAAGTCTCGTCGCGGCGATCGAAAAGGCCCGATCGCCGTATGTTGAAGCGGTCGATCTAGGAACTATGAGCAAGCCTTCTGAAGTCGAACGTAAACTGCGTGACGGTACATAATGATTCACAACATCTTCAATGTAAGATGGAGAATATCCATTCACAGCCTTATACGTAAGCAGCAAGATCTTAAACGAAATGCGTTCGCTAACGGGGAGCCAGTGTAGTTGTTGCAGAATAGGGCTTGTATGATCGGTGCGCTTAGCCACAACAACTAGTCTTGCAGCAGTGTTTTGAATGCGTTGTAACTTTTGAATTTCAGTAGAAGGCAGACCGTTCAACAGACTATTGCAGTAGCCCAGCTTAGAAGTTATGAAAGCATGTTCTAGGCGCTCGGCACTACGATTTTCAGATATAGCCCACATTTCACCTCGAATCAGCATCACTTTGCACTAAACCTTGATTTCTACATTGTTTTTCTTTGAGGAAAGGTTTGAAGTTTTCCACGATCAGAAAAAGGGCAAATCGTACCGCGGTCAAATATCGACAATAGACTTCAACAGGTATCGACCGGTAAAACGAGTATCGGAGTCCACTTTTTTCTCCCGCTCCGTCGTTTTCCCGCGCTTTTATATGCTTGTAACTAGTTTAACCGGTTTGATACGAGTTTAATCGAGGGAGCACCGAGGGATAGTTAAACGAGGAATAACTCTGCTTTCAGGAACGCCTTTTTATCCCTGGATTAGTTATTCTAAAGATAAGGAATTTAATCGTGGATTAACTGCTAATCGGGGGATAATTTAATCGGCTTTCCAGGAACCGGGGCCAGGTTAATATATTTCCCGACTTTACCAATGTTACAGAGCACCAGGGATGCATGACGGCAGATGTTGTTAACGTGGCTTGTCATGGTGAGATGACGATCCATAAGAGTTCCCAGTTTACGAGCTTTGGAAACACAGGTTACAATGTTTTGGCCAAATGTAATATTGGATAAGGGAGGATGTCGAGTGAACCAAGATGCTTCTGTCTTAGATGGGTTACAAACCAGCTTGTTAGAGAGGAAGAAAGCTTGAATATCAAGTGAAGGTGCAGCCTCGACACCATCAGGTTTCTCGCCATTTGGCCCTGATGAGTGTTCTTTAAATTTTGTTCATGTCAACATATTTGATGTGAGGGCCACCCGAGACCGCGGGGTGAAATCAACGGTCTGTGAAGCTGGCTTTAAAAAATCGCTTCTCAAAGGACGTCTGCGATTGATAGTCATGACATGAGCGGGCGGGCTCAGCGTTCAAGAGTAGATGTTTCCCAGTTCCCTGCTGTCTCATGGTCCTCTAAGATCTTCCTGAATTTCTGGGAAAGCGGAAGCGGATATCAGCGGAAGTGCGTGTAGGCTTCTCTCCTAAGTAGTGTGTGACTGCTCTCTATGAATTGCTAATGAGCTGTCATTTCTGAGAAGTTCTGCCAGTTCTAGCATATTTAATAAATGGTTCTAATGAAGAAACCTATGCTTTTTTAACAATGAGTTAAATCTGAGTACTGCATGCCGAACGATCTGTTGCGTTTCAGCATTTTAGTGGAACTATTGTATCCATAATTAATGTCTCAAACTTGAAAAACTTACCCATGTTGTCAAGTTAAATATCATAGCAACTTGGATCGAACTCGATGGTGTCCATTGTATCCTCACTTTAACATTTCAAAAAACTATATTTAGAAATTTCCGATTACAAAAATAAATAAATAAAATACCTTCCTTTCATTTCCACGAACCGCAACGTGTAGAGGGACACAAGAAGAATCATCCTCCATATAGCAGATATAGAAACACTATCATAACATGCACGGGAAGGGCCCTGAGGACCTGCTGAGGCAGTTTGTGTTCTTAAGAAATGCACAAATTAGTTTGATTGTTTGATGCAAAGACAAGTGAAACCTAATCTAAACGTGCAATCAGACAAAATGAATAAATAAAAATAAATCGACTTTGTTTAACGAGGGTGACATTTGACAGTGGCCCTCGGATTCCAGATTCGTGCAAAATAAGTATTTGTGTAATTTAACTTTCGTACTCTTTATTATGCTAGTTTTAGCGGATGCTGCTTCTTATACTAGCAGAATATTTACATGTTGTAGTTACCTTAACAATGGCGTCATGATGACTCCGAATCGGAAACGCCGTTTTTTATCGTTATTTTTTGCTTGTCTTTGCTTTACTTAACTGTTGTTGATAAAAGTACCTTTCCCGCTTTAAATTCGTCATCTCAGTTTAGGTTTCTACTTCCTTCCATTTATTTTCTTCGTATTCTTTCGTTTTCTGGACGTGATCTCGTTTCTCCTAGGTAACCTATGTTGCATGTGTTAACTGTTTTTTCTGTGACTTCCGCAAAGCCAATATCGTCAACACATACCTGACATCAGACCTCCTTCATCTAACTATCTCAGTCACGGTACAGTTTGGTACAATTTACATTAATTATGCATTCAACAACTTACATACTTTAAAGCAAACATTTTCTTTCTGGGAACTTCCTTACTTTCTGAGAAGTAGCCAGTAGGTAGACTTATTCCGCCATACTGAGGACTCAATCAGTGGAGAGTTAGACGTTGCATAGCAAGCTTAGCATTTTTCGATGATGACTGAAAATACCGAAGTACGAGACGTCCTGAGATGGTCTATGTGTAGCACTGGGTTTTATTTATCGGTTTTCGTATTCGGATTGCTTTCCCTTGTAACAAGTGCCGTGTTGGTTTTGATCGTATTTGCTTTCATGTTTCAACCTTGCAAGAACCAAACAAACTGCCATCGTTCGTGGGGGAAGATTTGTGGAGGTGTCGCTGTTTTGCTGTTTCTCGTCGGAGTCTTTATGCTGTTATTTATACGCAAACGGAGAGAACGCCGTTTTTCTCCTCAAGTTGTTGTCTCCGAGATTCCCGCGGAAGACGTGGAAAAAACTGCCGCGTTCATACCTTCTTATAACTGCATTCCACATCGTCAGCTGTTTCGCGAAACCTCCACAACGGATTTGCCGGATTACTTTAGTATTGTTCAAAACAGTTCTGACGTTCAAGCCTCTTCGAAAAATAGTTTGCCAGTTCACTGTACAACTTTACAACAGAACTCTGAAGTTGAGACCTCTTCGATAGGTTTGCCAGATTATTTCTCAAATGTAAAAAATATCGACGAAGGTTATTCAGATGTAGACTTGGGGATTCGCACATGTGATGTCCCCCAAACCCCGCCACCATGCTACGAACAAGCGTTAAAAATGGCAACGTTGGCAGCTAAATCAGTGGATGTGGATACAGATTTCGAACAGGGAAATACCAGAGATATACGAAGAATACAGCCGGAATACAGCCCACCACAAGAGGAATACAACAAATTTGGATTCATCAACTGAGTTGATAAGCGTTAGCCCTTTGCTCTGACGAAGGGCTAAGGCTCGGAACGTCAGCTTTCAATTTCTCGATCTACGGAGGCCAATTTACCTTGCCAAAAGCATGATAGGTGGTTGTGTAAAAGCTCTACTGACAGAAAATTAGGGAAGGTAGTTACTGACACTTTAAATGAGTTTGCAATATCGATCCGTTCAGTATAAATCTGTTTGCAGTGAGTTCAAACAGGTGAAGAAAGATATTATTAAAGGTGGATGTCAACTATAATTTTAATCACAATTATTTTTTTGGCGTCTAAGAAGTGTCATCTCCATGCGTCAAAGGAAAATATTATCGTCGGAACTGCACTTGATTGTTGTTAGAACGTCCTCTTCAGCTGCTGCAGTTATGCCTGGAGTATAAAAAAAAAAACTCGGCACCTTTGTACATAATTCTAGATCATCGACCATGTTGTGGTGATGTACGTCTAAAAAGGGGGTTCGTTTCTAAAGAAACTGTGTTGCTGCATCGGTGGGGAATGAAACACAAAAAATTTGGATTCATCAACTGATAAGGTAAATTGGCCACCGTAGAGAAATTGAAAGCTGACGTTTCGAGCGTTAGCCCTTCGTCTGATTCGCTCTGACCAAGGGCTAACGCTCGAAACGTCAGATTTCAGTTTCTCCACGATGGCCAATTTGCGTTATCGACTCAGTTGATAAATCCATATTCATGTGTGGGAAGCATTACTTTAGTTAAGGCAAACAAATAGGACAAATAGTTAAGCTGCCTTTGTAAAAGAAAATATCTCCAAGAAAGTTGATTATCACAGTTCTTAGGATGTGTCATGTAAATTAAATAATTAGCAAGAACAACTTGTGGTATTTTATGTCTTAAAAAAGCCGGTCTTTATTACGTTAAATTCTTCCGTTTAGTTAATTAGTCTAAAATGGTGTTTTTAACACAAATATGGCGTAAAACAACAGATTGCTTAGATAGCCAAGTAACTGCCGTATTTAAGGTCATTCCCCCTAAATAAAATTTAACATAGGATTTTTGTCAAACTGTCACAAGTTGTTATCTATCGTGCAATGTTTTGAAAAATAAAATAAAAAGAATAGGTCCCCATGTTCGTTTACGAGATATCATCGTCTCAAGTTACCCCATAATTCCTTGCAATTTCGCCTAACGAGCACATGTTTATTTGATCAGTTTACGCTACTTTCCGTAGGCAGAGGAAGCACATGATTATAGCAAACCTTGAAACAATGTATTAGATCAGATGGAAAATATCGATAACAAGGAACAATTTACTATAAGTTTTATGGCAGATGCTTGAAGCATCAGACGAAATTGACTTAAAACCTTCCTTACGTGCGTGTTCTCGAGGTCTTGATTTCATCTCCGTGAGCAACGCCTTTCTAGTAATAATTTTTTTTTCGAACATGTGTTTTTTTTCTAACTCTTTGAACAAAAAGAGGATTACTGGTAAGTCAAAAATATTTGAAAAAAAAGATAGGTCCCCATGCTTGCTTAAGAGTAAATAAATATTCTTTTCTCTGGTGAGCTTAGCCTCATAGGAAATCCATTACTCCCTGGGCGTGCAGGCGCTGTGAGCACGCGCAAATGACGCAACAAACCATGCGCAGTAAGGATGCGTAATGCAATACAGGGGAATGGCCTTAAGGTGATTCCCGTCAATTGCATTATGCATCCTTTCTGCGCATCAATTTTTTGCGTGATTAGCGCACGCACCTTCGGAACTTGATAGGTTTTCTATGAAAACTGAGCAGTTCAGAGAAATGACTAGTCGTTTTCTCCGTAATGAGCTCGGTGAACCCCATTTTTTAATACATAAAATCAAATGGCACATCGTCGAGTATAATATATCGCGATTTCAAGAAAAGTTAAAAATTCTCCTTTGAGATATTTTTATTTAAATGCCGAATAGAACACTTCTTTAGGTACAGCAGGGTATGTACGCACGCGGCAGATTCTTTGATTTTTTCCATATCCTCAATTCCTGTTCAACTAAAGTAGTATACAGTGCAAGATAAATGTCTATTTTGTTCAACTGCTCCAACATTTCAATACAAGCAATGACTTTTTAAAGCAACTACAGCTCTCATTTCTGATTACTAGGGTTTCTCAGGAAAACCTTGCGGGTCGTATAGTTGCTATCAATGGCTATCCATGTTGTGCCAAAACAAGCTCGGTGACCCCTATTTTTTATTGCATTTTTCAAATGTTCTAAACATAATTACCAGTTGGACCAAGTCTTAGAAAATTTTGAATATTCCTTCTATTTCGATGGAATCACCTTAACTCCGTTCTAAATAAAAATTAAGAAAGTTGTTCATTGCTGCCTTTTAATAACTAATAAAATGAATTCAGACAAACGATGAAAAGCAATCGAAGAAACTTATTATTAAAAGACAACGTCAACCGATAATTTCCCAGCAATCTGTTTAAAGACAAGGGCAGGAATATTTTACTGATCTCAGGTAGAAACCTCGTCAACACACAGAATAAAACGAGGGGCAGTGGGAATTGTTATTGTGATTATTATTTCAGGCTTTCCAGGCAGTGAGTTTTTCAAGTTTAAACGAAAAACGTCATTGCTAGTAATGAGTCCACCCATTCTTCAGTTATGCAGCCTCTGAGTACGTCAGTTATAACTGGGCTCATAAGGCCTTTATCTACCTGCACTCAGCGGTCGGCATAAAAAGCAAAAACGAACCTTATTGAAAGTCATGAGTGTTACTGACAGCTAAAACTATGTTTGTTTGGACAGGACCTTGTAACAGTTTTTTCTGTCCTGAAGACTTGCTCTTTGTATCGTGATTATTCATTTGCTTACAATGACGGTAATAAAGTTCATTCCTTTAGAGGAACTTTTAAAATCCGCCTTCTTCCTTTTGCCCCTGTGCATAATAGCCTCGCACTGAAATTTGTTTTTTCTAAAAATTAGGGGTCATAACCTAGTCATGAGTGTTATTGACAATTAAAACTATATTTGTTTGTAAGGGACTGGCTTTGTTTGCGGTACTTTTCTAAGTTTTGGCACGCTGCGTGATTCAACGAATACTGCCAAAATTTAAGCGCGTAAGTTTATTAGGTCCTTTTTTAAAAGACTTTCGAGGATTGTAAGCCCCGCCAAGACCAGACGGACTGTCTGATAGTGGACATTTGCTGTTCCTCGCCATCTATATTCTCTTGTATACTAAGCATAAGTCTATTTCTGTCTGCTACACTTCACTGACCATATTGCTTTTAAAATTGACACTCACAAGCACGTTCTCTAAGCCTTGCAATTATCATGAACAAAGGAAGCAAAAACAGTTTGCCCCACCATTGTTTATTCTGCCTTGAGAACTTGATCTTCGTCATAGCTACTCTTTATCAGATAACCAACTGGTTGATAATGGCAGAAAATACTGAAACAGAAGAACAAGCAGCCTTGAAATGGTCGAATACATCAGAAGCATTTATTTCTCAGCTATGAGGCGGTACGCACCTATCGGAAGGCTTAACAGGATTGGCTGAGAAGACAAAAGAACAAACAATAAAACAATGACCCTAGCCCTTAAAACAATAGAGGTGCGTGATATAGGAAGCCAATAAAATTACAGGTTCCGAAGAGGTGCGTGGCTTATGTCAGCTATCGTATTCGGATCAGTTTGCCTCGCAACAAGTGCCGGTTTCCTGTCGCTCCTTTTTGCTTTCAGCTTCAGATCTTGCACGGATCAGACCAGCTGTCGTTGGTCGACAGTCTCAAGAAAACACGGCTGCAGAGTTGGGCCTTGCCGCCAAAGAAGACAACGCCGATCGGTTCCTCAAGCTCCTGAAGCAACTTAGTATTTTTCGATGATGACAGAAAATACTGAAGTACGAGAAGTCCTGAGATGGTCTAAGTGCAGCACTGGGTTTTATCTATCGGTTTTCGTATTCGGATTGTTTTCCCTTGTAACAAGTGCCGCGTTGGTTTTGATCATATTTGCTTTCATGTTTCAACCTTGCAAGAAACAAACAAACTGCCATCGTTCGTGGGGGAAGATTTGTGGAGGTGTCGCTGTTTTACTGTTTCTCGTCGGAGTCTTTATGCTGTTATTTATACGCAGACGAAGACAACACCGTTCTTCTTTTCAAGTTGTTGTCTCCGAGATTCCCGCGGAAGACGTGGAAAAAACTCCTGCTTTTATACCTTCTTATAACTGCATTCCACACCATCAGCTGTTCGATGAAGCTTCCTCTACAGATTTGCTGGATTATTTTAGTACTGTTCAAAACAGTTCTGAAGTTGAAGCCTCTTCCATAAATAGTTTGACGGAACAGAATTCTAAACTTGAGACCTCTTCGAAAGGTTTGCCGGATTATTTCTCAGTGGTACAGGACATCGACCAAGTTTATTCAGATGCAGACTTGCAAATTTGTACACATAATGTCCCTGAAACCCCGCCACCGTGCTACGAAGATGCCATGGCAACGATGGCAGCTACCTTAAAGGATGTGGGTGCAAATTTCGAAAAGGGAAATACCAGAGATATATGAAAATACAACCCACCAGAAGAGGAATGAGTTGATCTTGATAAGGTAAATTGGCCACCTCAGAGAAATTGAAAGCTGACGTTTCGAGCGTCAATGATTCGCTCTGACGAAGTTCTAACGCTCGAAACGTCAGATTTCAATTCCCTTACAGTAGCCAATTTACCTTATCAACTCAGTTGATAAATCCATATTTATGTGTGAGAAGCTAGCTGTTTACTTTAGTTAATGCAAACAAATAGCTAAGCTGTCTTTGTAAAAGAAAACATCTCCAAGAAAGTTTCTTCTAACAGCTCTTAGGGTGTGTCTAAATTATGTACAATGTAACTGCAAGCCTAATTTGTGAGATTTTATCTTCAGCTATGCAGTCTTTTTTTATATTTAATGCTTCCGTTTAGTCAAATAGTCTAAAATGGTGTTTTTAACACAAATATGGCGTATGGCATAAAATAATTAACACTAGCCATTCAATTTTTCTGAAAATTTACGTTGTCCGACTCATTCCCAGTTAAAATAGGCCAAGACGTATTATTGATGTCTTGCATAGAAAAAGTGCCCTCAACAAAAGTTACGGGAGGTTGAGTGATTTTTTTCTCATGAGTAGGGATAAAAACTAATCTAAGAAGGCTACAATTTCCTACTATAGACACTCTTATCTAACCGCCTTAGGCATCGGCAAGTAAACCTACTCCCACTGACAACTCACGATATGTTGTTCAACCTCCTCCAATAATTGCTTATTAATTGCTTGCTTGACATTACACAAACATGAAGGATATATTGGTCACCTTAAGAATCCGCCCCGTTTCCTTTTCCGTTGTACGAGCTTTGCATGGTATTGTTACGAATCAAGGGCCATAACTTTGTTGAGTGTCTTGTTGTTAAACTCGGGGTTTTTTGGGTCAGGAAGCTTTGGGTTATTTTTCTCAGTGTTGTACGCGTCAGAATGGAATATCGCCAAACATTTATCAGCTCAAATTTTACCAGTTCTCTTTCCACCACTGTTTATTCTGCATTGAGAACTTGACCTTAGTTGTAGGTACTCTACACAACTAGTTAATGATGGCAGAAAATACTGGAAGGGAAGTTCAAGCTACTTTGAAATGGTCGAACTGCAGCAGAAGAATTTATTTCTCAGCTATCGTATTTGGAACAGCTTGGCTCGCAGCAAGTGCCGTTTTACTGTCGCTCCTTGTTGCCTTCAGGGTCAAATCTTGCACGGATCAGACCAGCTGTCGTTGGTCGGCGGTGTCGGCAAAATACTGCGGGGGTGCCGCAGTCGTCCTGTTTGTTCTTGGTGGATCCATACTGTTAGTTTGTCACCAAAGAAGACAACGCCGATCGGCTCCTCAAGTTGTCTTCTCGGACATTCCCGCGAGAGAAATAGAGGCTCCTATGCTACCTTATAATCATATTCCTCATTATCAGCAGTTTGTTCAAGCCTCGTCAAAAGATTTGCCGCCGGATTATTGTTCTGCTGTTCAAGACATCGATGGCATTTATCCAGCGAACGCAGGATTCTGGACAGAAGATTTGGATGTCTCTGATGATGAAAACCTGCCACCGTCTTACGAACAAGCGCTTAAAATGACAGGATTGGCTGCTCCTGTTAGCGGAGAAGATTCCATCTCGAACAAGGGACTACTGAAGATTTGAGAATAAATAGCATCACAATCTGCTTCATATGCAGTTTAGGAAAAAACACGCTTTACGTTGCAAGCCATCATGTGCTCGACATGGCATTGACCCTTTAACTTCAAAAAACAAAGTACGTCCATTGAGTTCAGAACAAGAGTTTCGTTTTCTAACTACAAAGCAGAGCACTCGTCGATTGCTTTCATTTGAGTGTACATTCTCAAGCCGATTTTCACTGGGCTCGAACGTTTAGAACCACTTGTACAGCATAATAAACAACACCACAGGAAAGTACTGCTCAAAAGCTTCCATTTGAATGGTCACACTTTAGGATTTCATCCACAGAGTCCGGCAAAAGGTAGAACTACCTCGTACTGCGTAATAAACAGCACCACAGGAAAGTACCGTTCAATACCTGCAGGAATGCTCGTCTAGTTATGCTTCTGGGGAAGAGGACCTCCCCAGTCTCCACTCGTTTTTTTCCCGCTCTTTCGCTCGCTTTCTTTTTCGCTCGCACTCCACTATCTGAACGCCTGGAACAGGCTACAAGAAAGTTATGCTCAGTAGCTTTCATTTGAGTGGTCACACTTCAGGATTTCACCCACAGACTCAAAAGGTAGAGCCACATGGTACAGCATAATAAACAGCACTACAGGAAAGCACTGCTCAGTAGCTTTCACTTGAATGGTCACACTTCAGGATTTCATCAGCAGACTCAAACGTTAGAACCACCTTGTACAGCATAATAAACAGCACCACAGGAAAGTACTGCTCATTTGAGTGGTCACATTTCAGGATTTCACCAACAGACTCAAAAGGTAGAGCCACATGGTACAGCATAATAAACAGCACTACAGGAAAGTACTGCTCAGTAGCTTTCATTTGAATGGTCACACTTTAGGATTTCATCCGCAGACTCAAAAGTTAGAAGCAACTTGTACAGCAAAATAAACAGCACCACAGGACAGTACTGCTCAGTAGCTTTTATTTGAATGGTCACACTTTGGGATTTCATCTACAGGCTCAAAAGTTAGAATCACCTTGTACAGAGTTGTACAGCATAACAAAGAGTGCCACAGAAAAGAAATGCTCAATAGCTTTCATTTGAACTGTAGTTTTCTTGAGCATAAGGAGCGGTAACTTAAAGGAAAGAAGGAAGGAAGCAAACTAGCGTTTGTAATCTTAATGTACATCGGTAGTAAGTGGAAGATCAATTTGTAACATCGAGGGTAGCAGACAAGTATGTCAATTTTGAAGAGTGAAGAGCTTGATCTGTGGATATATGAAAGTTGCTTGCTTTCTCTGTTACTTGACGGGTTAAATGATGAACCAATTATTAAACTCGATTTTCGCCAAATATCTTTATTTCCCGGCGTCTCCAATCGATGGAAATCGATGATCGGTAAGGCAATCGATCAATCGATAAAATTAGGTAATTGATATCGATTGGTATCGGCCAATCGATCACCAATCGATAGCCACATGAAACTCGTTGATCGATTGTCATCGATTGGCAAAACAAGTAGCTCCCAGTTACTTAACGCGAAAAAGAAGTACCGCGCGGTAATTTAATACCACTTGTCAAGGCCGACACGCAGAGAAAGTCTGAGTCGCAAGACGTTGAACTATCCAATGAGCAGCATCGTTAATGGCTACCACCATTGCTGTTTTGAAGTCAATACTGGCGAGCTTTTTACTGCTTGCAAGAAGAGGGGAGAACGCGTTTAAAGTTATTAACAATCGTGGGCAGCTCGGCCATCTTCAATCCAGTGTGGATCCTCCACCCGGGATTGCGATGACGGTTCAGTACATACCACCGAAAGGAGTCGAAAAACGCCAAAACTAAAATGGCCAATCGGATAATAATAATAACAATCTTTTATTAGGAAGCTCCATCACTAAAAAGTGGTTTACATAGAGGTCCTAACACTAGATATATATTATATAATGATACAATTAAAATCTAAACATTAGAGCTAAAACCGAAATATATAAATAATTACAACATATACACTACAAGGATTAAAAAACTACTATGATGAAAAAAAGGAACGTCTTTTTTTACCTTTTGCTTCATGTTTTATTTCTTTTAAATACAATTGGTGCCCTTTTAGATCCTTTAGTCTACATGTATGTGATTACTGTGATAAGTACGATTTATTTTGTTATCATTAGATTAGGCGCTGCTGCTTTATTTGTTGTTTTGCAGCAACTTATACTGCTGTTGTTGGCAGGTTCATTGTTTGCCACTGTAAAACTTGAGTTACCAGAATTTTGCGTGACACCAGCTTCCGTTTTGTAAATTTAGCAACCACGACGACAACGCCACTAAGTAAAACCACAGGCAGCCCAAGCTAAGGTTGAGAGCTGCGCATAAATTAGACTGTTTTTTTCCACGCTATGCATAATAATGACATCACACACTATGCATAATAATGACATCGGCAACCTTTAAGAGTTTGTATGGAAATAATACAAAACGTCTCAAATTGCCACAAATCAGAAAGAAGTCGAAATAAAAAAGATTTGCCTTATTTCATTGTTGTATTGGTGATTATTTGAGGGCTTCCTGGGCTGGTTTGAAGCTTTTTGGGCGAGAAATTAAGGTTTATATTTTTCATGTTTACTGAACGTCTAGAAAATTAAAGGCAGGAAGCAGTTTCACACTGCACCTCACTTGAGGTTCGATAAATTCCATTACAATAAACAAATCGCCCTACAACTTCAAAGGTGTATTCTTGGGTCTTGCGCATACCTCTGTTCTTTCTCATGGGTTCCAGATCCTATTTTAAGCCGTCAAAAATCCCTCTTAAATACGAAACTCGCCTTTCCTGGTATGCGTTTTCATTTGAAGTGCACACATGAATCATTGCGAGCCGCGTTTCGACGACAAAATGTCCCTCAGCCGGGGAGAGGCTGAGTGAGATTGTCCACAAGCATAAAGCGACACTGCGGAGTCCAGAGAGGTCGGTTTGACGGAAATAGAGAACTATCAGCACGCCCGTGAAATTTAGTCGCCTCACTTGACGCCACGAGCACGCTTTAATGTCGTTCGTGCGACAATATATTAGCAAAGTGATTTGTTCCGTCACATTTACCTGTTTACCGCAAAAAAAATGTTGACGAAATTTAAAAGCAGAGACGGGGAGCGGTTTCCACCTAGAAAAAAAATTGCACCGGTTTTCAAAGGAATGGAAATTGTGGTGGGTATTTTTCACGGTCACAGCAATATTTTTTTTAGGGCAGACAACCCTATATATCGGAATTAAATAATGAGGTTGATTTGCGGGCAGTGAGCAGGATCACTTGCACCAAATACTCGGCATAAAATCATCGAATGGATTGATTAGAGTGCAGTAAAAGATAGTTCTTCGTTCGTCCCTAAAACAAAATTATGGTTTTCTTAGTCAAGTGAGGTCAGTGAATTTCACGGCCGTTCTAATATTTCTCTATTTCTGCAAGCCGACCTCTCTGCACTCCGCAGTGTCGTGTTTGCTTGTCGACAATCTCACTCAGCCTCTCCCCGGCTGAGGAACATTTTGTCGTCGAAACGCGGCGGATCTGGAACCCATGAGAAAGAACAGAGGTATGCGCAAGACCCAAGAATACACCTTTGAAGTTGTGGGGGGATTTGTTTATTCACAGGCAGCCCAAGCTAAGGTTGAGAGCTGCGCATAAATTAGACTGTTTTTTCCACGCTATGCATAATAATGACATCGGCAACATTTAAGAGTTTATATGGAAATGATACAAAACGTCTCAAATTGCCACAAATCAGAAAGAAGTCGAAATAAAAAAGATTTGCCTTATTTCATTGTTTTATTGGTCATTATTGGAGGGCTTCCTGGGCTGGTTTGAAGCTTTTTGGGCGAAAAATTGAGGTTTATATTTTTCATCAGTTACTGAACGTTTAGAATTAATTAAAGGCAGGAAACAGTTTCACACTGCACCTCACTTGAGGTTCGATAAATTCCATTACAATAAACAAATCGCCCTACAACTTCAAAGGTGTATTCTTGGGTCTTGCACATACCTCTGTTCTTTCTCATGGGTTCCAGATCCTATTTTAAGCCGTCAAAAATCCCTCTTAAATACGAAACTCGCCTTTCCTGGTATGCGTTTTCATTTAAAGTGCACACATGAATCATTGCGAGCCGCGTTTCGACGACAAAATGTCCCTCAGCCGGGGACAGGCTGAGTGAGATTGTCCACAAGCAGAAGGCGACACTGCGGAGTCCAGAGAGGTCGGTTTGAGGGCCTGATAGAAAACTATCGGCACGCCCGTGAAATTTAGTCGCCTCACTTGACGCCACGAGCACGCTTTAATGTCTTCGTGCGACAATATATTAGCATAGTGATTTGTTCCGTCACATTTACCTGTTTACCGCAAAAAAAATGTTGTCGAAATTTAGAGCAGAGACGAGGAGCAGTTTCCACCTAGAAAAAAAATTGCACCGGTTTTCAAAGGAATGGAAATTGTGGTGGGTATTTTCCACGTCACAGCAATATTTTTTTTTAGGGCAGACAACCCTATACATGGAAATTAAATAATGAGGTTGATTTGCGGGCAGTGAGCAGGATCACTTGCGCCAATACTCGGCACAAAATCATCGAATGGATTGATTAGAGTGCAGCAAAAGATAGTTCTTCGTTCGTCCCTATAACAAAATTATGCTTTTCCAAGTCAAGTGAGGCGAGTGAATTTCACGGCCGTTCTAATATTTCTCTATTTCTGTAAACCGACCTCTCTGGACTCCGCAGTGTCGTGTTTGCTAATGTCGACAATCTCACTCAGCCTGTCCCCGGCTGAGGGACATTTTGTCGTCGAAACGCGGCTCGCAATGATTCATGTGTGCACTTCAAATGAAAACGCATACCAGGAAAGGCGAGTTTCGTATTTAAGAGGGATTTTTGACGGCTTAAAATAGGATCTGGAACCCATGAGAAAGAACAGAGGTATGCGCAAGACCCAAGAATACACCTTTGAAGTTGTAGGGCGATTCGTTTATTGTGATGGAATTTATCGAACCTCAAGTGAGGTGCAGTGTGAAACTGTTTCCTGCCTTTAATTAATTCTAAACGTTCAGTAACTGATGAAAAATATAAACCTCAATTTTTCGCCCAAAAAGCTTCAAACCAGCCCAGGAAGCCCTCCAATAATGACCAATAAAACAATGAAATAAGACAAATCTTTTTTATTTCGACTTCTTTCTGATTTGTGGCAATTTGAGACGTTTTGTATCATTTCCATAGAAACTCTTAAATGTTGCCGATGTCATTATTATGCATAGCGTGGAAAAAACAGTCTAATTTATGCGTAGCTCCCAACCTTAGCTTGGGCTGCCTGTGGTTTATTGTGATGAAATTTATCGAACCTCAAGTGAGGTGCAGTGTGAAACTGTTTCCTGCCTTTAATTAATTCTAAGCGTTCAGTAAACATGAAAAATATAAACCTCAATTTCTCGCCCAAAAAGCTTCAAACCAGCCCAGGAAGCCCTCAAATAATCACCAATACAACAATGATTTGATCTGATTTGTGGCAATTTGAGACGTTTTGTATCATTTCCATACAAACTCTTAAATGTTGCCGATGTCATTATTATGCATAGCGTGGAAAAAGCAGTCTAATTTATGCGCAGCTCTCGACCTTAGCTTGGGCTGCCTGTGGTAAAACGTCAGTTCAAAAACGAGTTCCCAATCTTTAAACTCTCAGTTGATTATAGCTTCAACTCGTTCAATTTGTCTAATGTGGCTGGGCAATGTATCCGGAAGGTGAATTCAAAACGGCGTTACAGTCCAAGGGGAAAAGGAAAATTTACCGTCGCGTGTTCACGTTCTACACAAAAATTTTAATTTGGTTATTTCACGTTATAGTTGTGCACGGAATGACAAAGAAATGTCCCAACAGGTATAACGCACGTGCAGAGTCATTGTTTTGTTAATTAGAGCTTTAATTTTGAGACGTTCTCGTTAACTGTCTCCGTCGTGTTTGCTTAAGATCTATAAAGCGACAGAAGAGAGAGAAAAACTAGTACGTCTTATTCTCCTGTTAAAGTTTCGCGGAATGAAATAAAATCTGTTGACAATCTGTACGTGAAAAGATGTGATATGTAGTGCCTATGCACAGTCATGTAAATATGTATATTCCGCCGAGATTAGGTCATTAATCACCTTCAGCACGTGCAGAGCAATGTGTTGCAATAGGACTTGTTGCTCATTGGTCGCTGGGTAATATAAAGGGAAAAGGACGCTCATAACTCGAGGTTAGTTAATTCAAACCGACGAAGAGGGAACTTTAGTTGGCGTCGTCTTTGTTTCCATCAACCCCGGCTCGAACTGTAGATTCATGGAAGAACAAGCTCCTATTGCAGCTCCTGCAGCGGTTCTTGCAGTGCTACAAGGTGTAGAAGATGAACTAGCACCGAATCCACCGGCACCGAATCCACCGGCACCGAATGCACCGGCACCGAACGCTCCAGCGGCAGATGGACAAGTCGCTGAGGTATTTATTTCTTGTTTGCTTAAACTTTTGTCGCTAGTTCGCGAAGCTTATACTAGGGGTTTGGTCGCCTGGTCGGGTTTTCTGTAGTAATGTCGTTTTCCCTTGTTTTGCGTTCTTTGGTATTGCGGTGAATTTAATTCTAGTTACGGGTTCCCAAGTTTGTTTTATATTATTGCCTCGTTGGTCTTTCTATAGTTTTATCCCTTCATTTTGTTTTGCTTTGCTGGTTTCTAAATTTTTTTTGTTACTGTGTTTATGTTACAACGGGTAGTTTATACCGTATGGCTTCGCTGGATAGAACATCGGGTTTAATATTTGCTGTAGTCGCGTCTGTGAAAGCACTGAATTGTTATTGTCTGTTACGAAACTTGCCGTGATCGAGGCAGTATATATACATCACATTAGAATGCAGGCCCGTGATCGTGGCTGCTTGAAAATGATACGCTGGCCCGTGATCGAGGCAGCTTGAGAAAATGGGAAATCTGGCCCGTGATCGAGGCGGTATAAAAAAAAATATATATGATAACGCAGGCCCGTGATCGTGGCTGCTTGAGGAAATGATAAAACTGGCCCGTGATCGTGGCAGTATAAAATGATAACGCAGGCCCGTGTTCGTGGCTGCTTGGGTAAATGATAAAACTGGCCCGTGATCGTGGCAGTATATTAAAAAAAAAAAAAAAAAATGATAACGCAGACCCGTGATCGTGGCTGCTTGAGAAAATGATAGAACTGGCCCGTGATCGTGGCAGTATAAAAAAAAAAAAAAATTGATAACGCAGGCCCGTGATCGTGGCTGCTTGAGAAAATGATAAAACTGGCCCGTGATCGTGGCAGTATGGAAAAATGATAACGCAGGCCCGTGATCGTGGCTGCTTGAGAAAATCATATAATGTGCCCGTGATCGAGGCAGCATGAGAGAATGATAACGTAGGCCCGTTATCGAGGCTGCTTGAGAGAGTGAATCGATATAATATGGGTTTATTGAGTCAGTTATAAGCTAACTTTCTGTGTTGGCTTTAGATCCCCAATATGGAGGATTTCGCGAGGAGAATTCAGAAGCTAGAACAATCGCAGCAAGCGACTGTTGATGGTATCATCGAAAAGATTATGCAGTTGGTGAAGTCAAAGGCTGTACCATTTAATAAGGACCAGGTGTTCGAGCAGATTTTAAACCTGAAGGTTGTGGCTCTGGAAACCAAGCACCCTAAAGCCAACTACTACTCTACAGTGTTCCAAGCTTTACGTGAGAAGATGGGTGGTTCAGATGAGCAATTTAAAAGATATGTTTTGGCTCTTCTTGGAGACAAAGACCAAGAGAAGGTGCTTGATGCTATGACAAAGGTCGACAAGGCCCTGAGGGTCCCATCCTTTTCGGCTACACCCACGTTCCGAGGTCGTGATCGTGGTAGATCTCTAGGCGGTCTTCAGTGCTTCTATTGTAAGGGTTATGGTCATTACCAGAGAAATTGTCAAATGCGCTGGAGAGATGAGGGAAAGCCACCACCAGCAAAGAGAGGGAGATGGTTCAGGGGGTCGCCAGTGTGATCGGACTGATTAAATCTGTGGTTTTAAGTTCAGTTGAACCATTTGCGCGTAATAAGAATAAAAATAAATGAATTACAAACAGTATAAGATTGAAATAAATGTGAAGAAGATCCTCGCAGTTATTAACGCAACTTATGCAGTTGGGAAAAGAAAGCCTTAAAAAATCAGGCTTGCCGGGATTCGAACCCTGACCTCTGCGATACCGGTGCAGCGCTCTAACCAATTGAGCTAACAAGCCAACTGGGAGCTGGTCATTAAATTGGTTCGTAATATACCCGGGAAAGATGAAGATGAAGCCTGGCAAGCCTGATTTTTTCAGGCTTTCTTTTCCCAACTGCATAAGTTGCGTTAATAACTGCGAGGATCTTCTTCACATTTATTTCTTCATTTCGCAGTTCAAATATATGAATTTCATATATTCATAATTTCATCTTCATCTTTCCCGGGTATATTACGAACCAATTTAATGACCAGCTCCCAGTTGGCTTGTTAGCTCAATTGGTTAGAGCGCTGCACCGGTATCGCAGAGGTCAGGGTTCGAATCCCGGCAAGCCTGATTTTTTCAGGCTTTCTTTTCCCAACTGCATAAGTTGCGTTAATAACTGCGAGGATCTTCTTCACATTTATTTCTTCATTCCGCAGTTCAAATATATGAATTTCATATATTCATAATTTCAGTATAAGATTGATTCGTGTGTACAAAGTTGATTTCCTTTGTTACTGTTATTTGGTATTTTTAGGGCATTTCTTAGTCTTTTATTTCATGGCATATGGGTACCACAACAAAATTTTAGTTTTATCTTCGATGAGGGTGAGCAACTCCCATGGGCTAGCCTTATTTCTGGGCAGTCTGTGGACGTTCCTTTCGGGGCGTGGGAAGTTACTCTCTCCTGATCGGGGACCTCATCTTTAGTGGTTAGATTCTCTTGGGAGGGATAATTTCGTTTGGGTTTTCAGTTTCCCATAAGTATTTTTCCCAATTATTTCGCAGATCCGCCAGGTGAAGCGGAGAAGGATCTGCGAGGGCTTTGAAATTCCTGCCTGGGAAAAGATAGATGAGGAATTTGACCATAAATTATCCTGTTGTCAGCCTCCCAATGAGAACTTATTTTCGACTACTATAGATGGAGTCCTCGTTCAGGAGGGAGGTACAGAGATTCCCACTATAAAGGACGTTCTAGTTTCCGAAGAGGTGCCTGATTTATCTCTGTTGCGATTTCGTGACCCCGATCATTTTGTGGCTGGCGGCGTTCACAAAGACCCGTCCGCCTGGCAGAAGATTTTGATTAACCATCCGAAGGGTGACCAAATACTTAATTGGATCTCGAGCAAAGTAGACGTGCATGATTTTGTGAATCACTATTCGGGTACTTTTAAGGGTGAATCATACGACTCTGATTTTCCTCCGCCTAAATATTCCCGGAATCATGCATTGTGTAAGAAGTTTTCTACCTTCATTTCGGATGCGATTCTCAAACGTGTGGCGATGGGTTCCGTCAGGGTTTGGGGAAAAGTTGATCTGGACGAACCACCGTACCTAGTTCTTCCGCTCACGGTAGAGCCATCCAAGCCGAGATTATGTTTGGACGCCAGGTTCCTCAATCTGTGGATGAAGGATTGTCCTTTTTCACTTGATAAATTAGTGGATGTGAAGCGCTATATCTACAAAGATTCGTATTTTACGAAATGTGATGATAAGTCAGGATACGATCACGTCCACTTGCAGGAGTCCTCACAGGTGTTGTTCGGTTTTGAATGGGGTGGATGGTGGTTTGTCTCCACAACTTTGCCATTTGGATGGAAAGAGTCTCCATATATTTACCATACTATGGGATTGGCTGCATCCAGCTATTTAAGGTCATGTGGAGTTCCTTGTTCATTGTACATTGATGATCGACTTAACGGTGAGGTTTTTGCTCCAACTGGCCCTTGGTCTTTATCTCCTTCAGCTCGCTCGGAAAAGTTCAGGCTGGAGGCAGCGAAAGTAGCCATATTCATTGTTGCATCATTGTTAATTCAATTAGGGTACACAATTGGCATTCAGAAGTCCGTCTTGTATCCGGCTAAGCGTATAGAGTATCTCGGTCATGTGGTGGACTCTTCAAAGCAAGCTTTCGAACTTCCCCGGAGTAAAGTCGTTGCGTTCGCTACCTTAAGAGAAGAAATCCTGGCTTGCAAAAAAACGGTGAATGTCCGCACTCTTCAACGATTCCAGGGGAAATGTGTTTCATTTTCCTTAGCAGTACCTGGGGCTAAGTTGTTTATAAGAAATATAAGTTCAGCTATTGCTTCATCTCCTGGAAATGGACAAGTTAAGATGACTGATTCTCTTCGGGAGGAAATTTGCCATTGGCGTTTTCTCGACTCCTGGAAAGGCCACGTTCCTTGGCGTGAAGAGAGGCATGTTCGTTTATCGTTATCCACGGATGCTTCGGGATACGGTTGGGGATGCGTCATGCATTCTACGTCAGGTGATCAATCCTTTAGGGATTATTGGAATCCACAGCAGATTGGATTAAACATCTCTACCAAGGAAATGCTTGCTATCTCGAACGCAATAAAAGCCACTACGGAGCATGTGCGGGACTGTCGGGTAGATGTACAGGTTGACAGTCAAGTAGCAATTGACACGTATAATGGCCAAGGAAGTAAAAACTCTCCTCAATTGACGGCAGCCACAAAGGAACTCTTTTTCACTGTTGTTAACCGAAATCTGCAGTTAGAACTGTCTCATATCGCGTCAGATCGAAATGAGGCCGATGGCCTGTCGAGATGCCTTTCTGCGTTGGATTCAACACTTTCTCCAAGAGTGTGGGAGTTAATTGAACATACATTTGGTGGTCTCTGTGGTCATACATTCGATTTGATGGCGTTGGATTCTAACGCACAGTTATCCAAAGGAGGAACCCCTTTGCCGCATTTCACCCCGTGTCCTAGTCCTCAGTCTAAGGGTGTGAACTTCTTCGCTCAGGACATTAACCCTTTACCGTCAGCGTTTTTCCCTTAGAAAAACGCATTTTTTACCGCTAAAGCGGTTTTTGAAGTGCTATGGTGCCAAATGCCACTAAACTTTGCTACAAAAGCGTTTTCTTACATTTTAGCTCAATTTTGAGCCAGCTTCTGTTGAAAATTGTACATTATTTTGGTTTCAGGCATGCGCATAAGCCAAAATTTGGACTTGTTTTTTTTTTGTTGTTGTTTTTTTTTTGCTGATTCATTTCTAATTTTTTCTCGCTTCTTTTGCTTTCCTTTTTCTCTCCCTTTCTTTCTCTTTATCTTCTACCCTTTATCACCTTTCTATCCACTGGAAAAGTTTTGGCCTCAGTCCTTCTAAAAACCTGGAAATGGAACATTGATCAACTAGGTGACTTGGCCTATTTTACCACCAACTTTGCAGCCAAAATTGGAGACGTTTTTCTGGTATAGCTCTGCCAGGATTTGGTCGAAATTCAAAATGGACATACGTATGGATGGATCTGTCCTTGCTGTGCTAGCTGCTTATCAAAACAATCTGGTGACGTCAAAAATGATGACGTCACAAGTGGCTGAATGGTTCCCGACTTCGACGTCGGGAAAATACAACTCTTGACGGAAAAGAGTTAAAAGACAACGTCAACCGATAATTTCCCAGCAATTTGTTTAAAGACAAGGGCAGGAATATTTTACTGATCTCAGGTAGAAACCTCGTTAATACACAGAATAAAACGAGGGGCAGTGGTAATTGTTATTGTGATTATTATTTCAGGCTTTCCAGGCAGTGAGTTTTTCAAGTTTAAACGAAAAACGTCATTGCTGGTAATGAGTCCACCCATTCTTCAGTTATGCAGCCCCTGAGTACGTCAGTTATAACAGGGCTCATAAGACTTTATCTACCTGCACTCAGCGGTCGGCATAAAAAGCAAAAACGAACCTTATTGAAAGTCATGAGTGTTACTGACAGCTAAAACTATGTTTGTTTGGACAGGACCTTGTAACAGTTTTTTCTGTCCTGAAGACTTGCTCTTTGTATCGTGATTATTCATTTGGTTACAATGACGGTAATAAAGTTCATTCCTTTAGAGGAAGTTTTAAAATCCGCCGTCTTCCTTTTGCCCCTGTGCCTAATAGCCTCGCACTGAAATTTGTTTTTTCTAAAAATTAGGGGTCATAACCTAGTCATGAGTGTTATTTACAATTAAAACTATATTTGTTTGTACGGGACTGGCTTTGTTTGCGGTACTTTTCTAAGTTTTACTACGCTGCGTGATTCAACGAATACGGCCAAAAATTTAAGCGCGTAAGTTTATTAGGTCCTTTTTTAAAAGATTTTCGAGAATTGTAAGCCCCGCCAAGACCAGACGGACTGTCTGATAGTGGACATTTGCTGTTCCTCGCCATCTATATTCTCTTGTATACTAAGCATAAGTCTATTTCCGTCTGCTACACTTCAATGACCATATTGGTTTTAAAATTGACACTCACAAGCACGTTCTCTAAGCCTTGCAATTATCATGAACAAAGGAAGCAAAAACAGTTTGCCCCACCATTGTTTATTCTGCCTTGAGAACTTGATCTTCGTCATAGCTACTCTTTATCAGATGACCAACTGGTTGATAATGGCAGAAAATACTGAAACAGAAGAACAAGCAGCCTTGAAATGGTCGAATGCATCAGAAGCATTTATTTCTCAGCTATCGTATTCGGATCAATTTGCCTCGCAACAAGTGCCGGTTTCCTGTCGCTCCTTTTTGCTTTCAGCTTCAGATCTTGCACGGATCAGACCAGCTGTCGTTGGTCGACAGTCTCAAGAAAACAAGGCTGCAGAGTTGGGTTTTGCCACCAAAAAAGACAACGCCGATCGGTTCCTCAAGCTCCTGAAGCAGGTTAGTATTTTTCGATGATGACAGAAAATACTGAAGTACGAGAAGTCCTGAGATGGTCTAAGTGCAGCACTGGGTTTTATTTATCGGTTTTCGTATTCGGAGTGTTTTCCCTTGTAACAAGTGCCGTGTTGGTTTTGATCATATTTGCTTTCATGTTTCAACCTTGCAAGAAACAAACAATCTGCCATCGTTCGTGGGGGAAGATTTGTGCAGGTGTCGCTATCTTACTGTTTCTTATCGGAGTCTTTATGCTGTTATTTATACGCAAACGAAGACAACACCGTTCTTCTTTTCAAGTTGTTGTCTCCGAGATTCCCGCGGAAGACGTGGAAAAAACTCCTGCGTTTATACCTTCTTATAACTGCATTCCACACCATCAGCTGTTCGATGAAGCTTCCTCTACAGATTTGCCGGATTATTTTAGTACTGTTCGAAACAGTTCTGAAGTTGAAGCCTCTTCCATAAATAGTTTGACGGAACAGAATTCTAAACTTGAGACCTCTTCGAAAGGTTTGCCGGATTATTTCTCAGTAGTACAGAACATCGACCAAGTTTATTCAGATGCAGACTTGCAAATTTGTACACATAATGTCCCTGAAACCCCGCCACCGTGCTACGAAGATGCCATGGCAACGATGGCAGCTACCTTAAAGGATGTGGGTGCAAATTTCGAAAAGGGAAATACCAGGGACATATGAAAATACAACCTACCAGAAGAGGAATGAGTTGATCTTGATAAGGTAAATTGGCCACCTCAGAGAAATTGAAAGCTGACGTTTCGAGCGTCAATGATTCGCTCTGACGAAGTTCTAACGCTCGAAACGGTCAGATTTCAATTCCTCTACAGTAGCCAATTTACCTTATCAACTCAGTTGATAAATCCGTATTTATGTGTGAGAAGCTAGCTGTTTACATTAGTTAATGCAAACAAATAGCTAAACTGCCTTTGTAAAAGAAAACATCTCCAAGAAAGTTGCTTCTTACAGCTCTTAGGGTGTGTCTAAATTATATACAATGTAACTGCAAGACTAATTTGTGAGATTTTATCTTCAAACAACTATGCAGTCTTTTTTAAATTAAATGCTTCCGTATAGTCAAATAGTCTAAAATGGTGTTTTTAACACAAATATGGCGTATGGCATAAAATAATTAACACTAGCCATTCAATTTTTCTGAAAATTTACGTTGTCCGACTCATTCCCAGTTAAAATAGGCCAAGACGTATTATTGATGTCTTGCATAGAAAAAGTGCCCTCAACAAAAGTTACGGGAGGCTTGAGTGATTTTTTTCTCATGAGTAGGGATAAAAACTAATCTAAGAAGGCTACAATTTCCTACTATAGACACTCTAATCTAACCGCCTTAGGCATCCGCAAGTAAACCTACTCCCACTGACAACTCACGATATGTTGTTCAACCTCCTCCAATAATTGCTTATTAATTGCTTGCTTGACATTACACAAACATGAAAGATATATTGGTCATCTTAAGAATCCGCCCCGTTTCCTTTTCCGTTGTACGAGCTTTGCATGGTATTGTTACGAATCAAGGGCCATAACTTTGATGAGTGTCTTGTTGCTAAACTTGGGTATTTTTGGGTCAGGAAGCTTTGGGTTATTTTTCTCAGTGTTGTACGTGTCAGAATGGAATATCGCCAAACATTTATCAGCTCAAATTTTACCAGTTCTCTTTCCACCACTGTTTATTCTGCATTGAGGACTTGACCTTAGTTGTAGGTACTCTACACAACTAGTTAATGATGGCAGAAAATACTGGAAGGGAAGTTCAAGCTACTTTGAAATGGTCGAACTGCAGCAGAAGAATTTATTTCTCAGCTACCGTATTTGGAACAGCTTGCCTCGCAGCAAGTGCCGTTTTACTGTCGCTCCTTGTTGCCTTCAGGGTCATATCTTGCACGGATCAGACCAGCTGTCGTTGGTCGGCGGTGTCGGCAAAATACTGCGAGGGTGCCGCAGTCGTCCTGTTTGTTCTTGGTGGATCCATACTGTTAGTTTGTCACCAAAGAAGACAACGCCGATCGGCTCCTCAAGTTGTCGTCTCGGACATTCCCGCGAGAGAAATAGAGGCTCCTATGCTACCTTATAATCATATTCCTCATTATCAGCAGTTTGTTCAAGCCTCGTCAAAAGATTTGCCGCCGGATTATTGTTCTGCTGTTCAAGACATCGATGGCATTTATCCAGCGAACGCAGGATTCTGGACAGAAGATTTGGATGTCTCTGATCATGAAAACCTGCCACCGTCTAACGAACAAGCGCTTAAAATGACAGGATTGGCTGCTCCTGTTAGCGGAGAAGATTCCATCTCGAACAAGGGACTACTGAAGATTTGAGAATAAATAGCATCACAATCTGCTTCATATGCAGTTTAGGAAAAAACACGCTTTACGTTGCAAGCCATCATGTGCTCGACATGGCATTGACCCTTTAACTTCAAAAAATAAAGTACGTCCATTGAGTTCAGAACAAGAGTTTCGTTTTCGAACTACAAAGCAGAGCACTCGTCGATTGCTTTCATTTGAGTGTACATTCTCAAGCCGATTTTCACTGGGCTCGAACGTTTAGAACCACTTGTACAGCATAATAAACAACACCACAGGAAAGAACTGCTCAGTAGCTTTCATTTGAATGACCGGCCACACTCTAGGATTTCATCCACAGAGTCCGGCAAAAGTTAGAACTACCTCGTACTGCGTAATAAACAGCACCACAGGAAAGTACCGTTCAATACCTGCAGGAATGCTCGTCTAGTTATGCTTCTGGGGAAGAGGACCTCCCCAGTCTCCACTCGTTTTTTTCCCGCTCTTTCGCTCGCTTTCTTTTTCGCTCGCACTCCACTATCTGAACGCCTGGAACAGGCTACAAGAAAGTTATGCTCAGTAACTTTCATTTGAGTGGTCACACTTCAGGATTTCACCCACAGACTCAAAAGGTAGAGCCACATGGTATAGCATAATAAACAGCACCACAGGAAAGCACTGCTCAGTAGCTTTCATTTGAATGGTCACACTTCAGGATTTCATCAGCAGACTCAAAAGTTAGAAGCAACTTGTACAGCATAATAAACAGCACCACAGGAAAGTACTGCTCAATAGCTTTAATTTGAATGGTCACACTTTAGGATTTCATCTACAGACTCAAAAGTTAGAATCACCTTGTACAGAGTTGTACATTAAACAAAGAGTGCCACAGACAAGAAATGAACTGTAGTTTTCTTGAGTATAAGGAGCGGTAACTTAAAGGAAAGAACGAAGGAAGGAAACTAGCGTTTGTAATGTTAGTGTACATCGGTAGTAAGTGGAAGATCAATTTGTAACATCGAGGGTAGCAGACAAGTATGTCAATTTTGAAGAGTGAAGAGCTTGATCTGTGGATAAATGAAAGTTGCTTGCTTTCTCTGTTACTTGACGGGTTAAATGATGAACCAATTATTAAACTCGATTTTCGCCAAATATCTTTATTTCCCGGCGTCTCCAATCGATGGAAATCGATGATCGGTAAGGCAATCGATCAATCGATAAAATTAGTTAATTGATATCGATTGGTATCGGCCAATCGATCACCAATCGATAGCCACATGAAACTCGTTGATCGATTGTCATCGATTTGCAAAACAAGTAGCTCCCAGTTACTTAACGCGAAAAAGAAGTACCGCGCGGTAATTTAATACCACTTGTCAAGGCCGACACGCAGAGAAAGTCTGAGTCGCAAGACGTTGAACTATCCAATGAGCAGCATCGTTAATGGCTACCACCATTGCTGTTTTGAAGTCAATACTGGCGAGCTTTTTACTGCTTGCAAGAAGAGGGGAGAACGCGTTTAAAGTTATTAACAATCGTGGGCAGCTCGGCCATCTTCAATCCAGTGTGGATCCTCCACCCGGGATTGCGATGACGGTTCAGTACATACCACCGAAAGGACTCGAAAAACGCCAAAACTAAAATGGCCAATCGGATACTACTACGATGAAAAAAAGGAACGTCTTTTTTTACCTTTTGCTTCATGTTTTATTTCTTTTAAATACAATTGGTGCCCTTTTAGATCCTTTAGTCTACATGTATGTGATTACTGTGATAAGTACGATTTATTTTGTTATCATTAGATTAGGCGCTGCTGCTTTATTTGTTGTTTTGCAGCAACTTATACTGCTGTTGTTGGCAGGTTCATTGTTTGCCACTGTAAAACTTGAGTTACCAGAATTTTGCGTGACACCAGCTTCCGTTTTGTAAATTTAGCAACCACGACGACAATGCCACTAAGTAAAACCACACGCAGCCCAAGCTAAAGTTGAGAGCTGCGCATAAATTAGACTGTTTTTTTCCACGCTATGCATAATAATGACATCACACACTATGCATAATAATGACATCGGCAACATTTAAGAGTTTGTATGGAAATAATACAAAACGTCTCAAATTGCCACAAATCAGAAAGAAGTCGAAATAAAAAAGATTTGTCTTATTTCATTGTTGTATTGGTGATTATTTGAGGGCTTCCTGGGCTGGTTTGAAGCTTTTTGGGCGAGAAATTGAGGTTTATATTTTTCATGTTTACTGAACGTCTAGAAAATTAAAGGCAGGAAACAGTTTCACACTGCACCTCACTTGAGGTTCGATAAATTCCATCACAATAAACAAATCGCCCTACAACTTCAAAGGTGTATTCTTGGGTCTTGCGCATACCTCTGTTCTTTCTCATGGGTTCCAGATCCTATTTTAAGCCGTCAAAAATCCCTCTTAAATACGAAACTCGCCTTTCCTGGTATGCGTTTTCATTTGAAGTGCACACATGAATCATTGCGAGCCGCGTTTCGACGACAAAATGTCCCTCAGCCGGGGAGAGGCTGAGCGACATTGTCCACAAGCATAAAGCGACACTGCGGAGTCCAGAGAGGTCGGTTTGACGGAAATAGAGAACTATCAGCACGCCCGTGAAATTTAGTCGCCTCACTTGACGCCACGAGCACGCTTTAATGTCGTTCGTGCGACAATATATTAGCAAAGTGATTTGTTCCGTCACATTTACCTGTTTACCGCAAAAAAAATGTTGTCGAAATTTAGAAGCAGAGACGGGGAGCGGTTTCCACCTAGAAAAAAAATTGCACCGGTTTTCAAAGGAATGGAAATTGTGGTGGGTATTTTCCACGGTCACAGCAATATTTTTTTTAGGGCAGACAACCCTATATATCGGAATTAAATAATGAGGTTGATTTGCGGGCAGTGAGCAGGATCACTTGCGCCAAATACTCGGCATAAAATCATCGAATGGATTGATTAGAGTGCAGCAAAAGATAGTTCTTCGTTCGTCCCTAAAACAAAATTATGGTTTTCCAAGTCAAGTGAGGCGAGTGAATTTCACGGCCGTTCTAATATTTCTCTATTTCTGCAAGCCGAACTCTCTGCACTCCGCAGTGTCGTGTTTGCTTGTCGACAATCTCATTCAGCCTCTCCCCGGCTGAGGGACATTTTGTCGTCGAAACGCGGCGGATCTGGAACCCATGAGAAAGAACAGAGGTCTGCGCAAGACCCAAGAATACACCTTTGAAGTTGTGGGGCGATTTGTTTATTGTGATGAAATTTATCGAACCTCAAGTGAGGTGCAGTGTGAAACTGTTTCCTGCCTTTAATTAATTCTAAGCGTTCAGTAAACATGAAAAATATAAACCTCAATTTCTCGCCCAAAAAGCTTCAAACCAGCCCAGGAAGCCCTCAAATAATCACCAATACAACAATGATTTGATCTGATTTGTGGCAATTTGAGACGTTTTGTATCATTTCCATACAAACTCTTAAGAGCCACTGTCTGTAACTTTCGAGAATCCGCGGTCAGGAAGCAAAAATTCGAATTTTCTTTTTCTACACCAAAAAGACCCTTTTGGTGAACCTTTTTAAAAAATGATACCCAAAAGTTCCAGCGAGGCCTTATTTTGACAAAAACGGACAAAGTTCGAAAAGCTGCCCAACCGCCGTCGAAGGCCGAGGTAAATTATGCAAATTAGCGTATTTTCAACTCGCCAGAACATGACAACAAAAGCTCAGACTAAATTCACTTTTTCACCATTCGTTATTCATCCCTTGGACTTCCTTTTAAACTACATTTCATTACCATGTTAACAATTTTTCTTTGCTATTTACACGCTTAAAAAATATAGCATTCGCTCTTCAGTTGATTCATCAAATTTTACCTTATTTCGGAAGATCACAGCGCCGGGGGTATACGTATCTACAGGGCAAAAAGGGATTCTATCGAACGGGCAATTATTCTTCTTTATCATACTGAAATGGTTAGTTTGGCCCGTAAAAAGCAAGCGCGCTAGAGGCAAAAACGTAGAGACCATTTTCACACATTTCGCCGTTTTCTCTGTTGTTCTCGTATTACAAGCTGCATATCATTTTGAAACAAAAATCAATGATACGTTGGTCATTTTGGTCAATGCTCCCAATTTCATTTGTTTTTAAATTTTAACACTTTATAACTGTAGCAATAACTTGACTTTTTTAATCAAACTCGATTATTTTCAAATACGGGAACATTAAGCACTAAATAAACAATCCTCCGACGTGTGTACGGGGGAATTCGAACAAGAAGCTGTGCAAACGTCGAAAAGAATTAGCTTTGTAATAGAAAACCGCCGAGTAGCCACCTTTCCATATTTCGCCAATCGATATGCTTTTAGTTGACGTACTGATTATTAGACTTGCTTACTTTAATAGGAACTTTGAACGACAAATATTAAAACGTTTACCATGAGAGATAAATTCTACTGCGTCACCCCACACTACAGACAATCTTATATCACTAAAATTTTGATTTTGCGCCGTAAAAAGTAACGCTTAAACATGCATAACAACACTGTCAACAACGTGTTGCTGCTGAGACTATGTTAATATAAATAGGTATAAAGGAAAATACATTATTTGTATAAGGCGCTTCTCTCTGTTCGCTCTGATTTCAATTCAATATCCGACCTGAGTCAAAGGCTACCTACGAAATCTTTTTTGTTGCCTATATAAGTATAGTTATTCACTTACTCGTCTTTTTGTGGTACAAACGTCTGAACAATGCGGAAGATGTCTTATCCCCTTCGAAGAGAAGGCAGCAAATTGGAATGTTCTTCCTGGTAGGTGTACGTTTTTATTTTGTGGAGGCGACAACAGGTTGTCACGTTGCGTGACATACAAAATTACATGGATATGCACAGCAGCGCGTCCGCGAAAATTAGAAAAAGAAAACAGAAAAAGGAAAACGAAAACAAAAACCACAAGCAGAGTGGCAGAAAACTAACACATTTCCCTAAGAAAATGTTCTCGACTCATCGACAAAACCAATAACGAAAACAAAGCCAGAAATAAATTTATAGATAAAAAAATGATAATATGAACGTTTGAGAATACAGAAAAGGATATTCTCATAATTTGGGGATGAAAATAGGATGCATTCCAGCAACCGATAAAAAATGGAGAGATTTTGGAAGGCCTGATTTACGATTGTCCTTCATACATGACAATTTTGTTATTTTCCTTGGCAGGAGGGGGAGGGGGAGGGGGAGGGGGAGGGGAAGGGTGGGAGTGAGGGGTATGAGTAAATCTCAAAAATGCAAAGCTTTAGCACAAGTGAGAATGTCCAGTAACACGAAGCAACCGCGTCGTTTCCTAACTTAACCTCCTGAGTAAAATAAAATCTGTGCCAAGTATTTATATGTAGCCGCCACGGAATAAAACGTTCGGACTAAAACATCTAAGCGCCGCAATATACGGGGCCTTTTTTCTGTGGCCGGATTGAGTAGACACCTCTAATTCCAATTTCTCACAGAGCGTACACCTACCAGGAAGAAAATTCCAATTTGCTGCCTTCTCTTCGAAGGGGATAAGACATCTTCAGCATTGTTCAGACGTCTGTACCACAAAAAGACGAGTAAGTGAATAACTATACTTATATAGGCAACAAAAAAGATTTCGTAGGTAGCCTTTTACTCAGGTCGGATATTGAATTGAAATCAGAGCGAACAGAGAGAAGCGCCTTATACAAATAATGTATTTTCCTTTATACCTATTCATATTAACATAGTCTCAGCAGCAACACGTTGTTGACAGTGTTGTTATGCATATTTAAGCGTTACTTTTTACGGCGCAAAATCAAAATTTTAGTGATATAAGATTGTCTGTAGTTTGGTGTGACGCAGTAGAATTTATCTCTCATGGTAAACGTTTTAATATTTGTCGTTCAAAGTTCCTATTAAAGTAAGCAAATTTAATAATCAGTACGTCAACTAAAAGCATATCGATTGGCGAAATATGGAAAGGTGGCTACTCGGCGGTTTTCTATTACAAAGCTAATTCTTTTCGACGTTTGCACAGCTTCTTGTTCGAATTCCCCCGTACACACGTCGGAGGATTGTTTATTTAGTGCTTAATGTTCCCGTATTTGAAAATAATCGAGTTTGATTAAAAAAGTCAAGTTATTGCTACAGTTATAAAGTGTTAAAATTTAAAAACAAATGAAATTGGGAGCATTGACCAAAATGACCAACGTATCATTGATTTTTGTTTCAAAATGATATGCAGCTTGTAATACGAGAACAACAGAGAAAACGGCGAAATGTGTGAAAATGGTCTCTACGTTTTTGCCTCTAGCGCGCTTGCTTTTTACGGGCCAAACTAACCATTTCAGTATGATAAAGAAGAATAATTGCCCGTTCGATAGAATCCCTTTTTGCCCTGTAGATACGTATACCCCCGGCGCTGTGATCTTCCGAAATAAGGTAAAATTTGATGAATCAACTGAAGAGCGAATGCTATATTTTTTAAGCGTGTAAATAGCAAAGAAAAATTGTTAACATGGCAATGAAATGTAGTTTAAAAGGAAGTCCAAGGGATGAATAACGAATGGTGAAAAAGTGAATTTAGTCTGAGCTTTTGTTGTCATGTTCTGGCGAGTTGAAAATACGCTAATTTGCATAATTTACCTCGGCCTTCGACGGCGGTTGGGCAGCTTTTCGAACTTTGTCCGTTTTTGTCAAAATAAGGCCTCGCTGGAACTTTTGGGTATCATTTTTTAAAAAGGTTCACCAAAAGGGTCTTTTTGGTGTAGAAAAAGAAAATTCGAATTTTTGCTTCCTGACCGCGGATTCTCGAAAGTTACAGACAGTGGCTCTTAAATGTTGCCGATGTCATTATTATGCATAGCGTGGAAAAAGCAGTCTAATTTATGCGCAGCTCTCGACCTTAGCTTGGGCTGCCTGTGGTAAAACGTCAGTTCAAAAACGAGTTCCCAATCTTTAAACTCTCAGTTGATTATAGCTTCAACTCGTTCAATTTGTCTAATGTGGCTGGGCAATGTATCCGGAAGGTGAATTCAAAACGGCGTTACAGTCCAAGGGGAAAAGGAAAATTTACCGTCGCGTGTTCACGTTCTACACAAAAATTTTAATTTGGTTATTTCACGTTATAGTTGTGCGCGGAATGACAAAGAAATGTCCCAAAAGGTATAACGCACGTGCAGAGTCATTGTTTTGTTAATTAGAGCTTTAATTTTGAGACGTTCTCGTTAGCTGTCTCCGTCGTGTTTGCTTAAGATCTATAAAGCGACAGAAGAGAGAGAAAAACTAGTACGTCTTATTCTCCTGTTAAAGTTTCGCGGAATGAAATAAAATCTGTTGACAATCTGTACGTGAAAAGATGTGATATGTAGTGCCTTTTCCGTCGACTTGTAGACTGTGAAACGGGAAAAAATCGCAACCAATCGATACCAATCGATATCAATTAAGCTATCGATTGCTATTGGAAATCGATGGCAATCGATAAAAGGTCACATTGGTCATCGATTATCAATACCAATCGATTAATTGATATCGATTGATATTGATTGATATCGATTGTCATCGATTATCGATTTCATCGATTGGATACGCCGGGTTATTTGCCCTTGTCTTGCAGTTCATTTATTTCCCTCTAGCTTCGGCATCGGCCAAGTAATTCATCAGCTCGCCACTGACACTGAGTAACGATATAGTTTTGCTTAACCTCGTCTAATATTTGCTAGTTACTCGCTTGCTTGACATAAGACACAAGCACGAAGGGTATATTGGTCTTTTGGCCTGTTTCTTTTTCCGTTGAACGGCTGGAACGTGCCTTGCATTGTATATTGCTCATCGACAATAGAAGGGTCATAGCTTTGTTGAGAGTCTTATTGTTAAAACTCGGTTATTGTTCGGTCAGGAAGCTTCAAGGAATTGTTCTCAATGTTGTACGTGTCAGTATCGAATATTGCCAAACATTTACCAACTGAATTTTATCAGCTCCTTTTTCACGATTTTCGACAATTCTAAACACCGCTGACTCTTTTCCGGGTTTCTTGTCAACTCTTCTAGTTTGCTACCGTTCATTGAGCACATTGTTCTGCGGTAATAGGTAGCCGCAATAACGCAACAACAGACTCAAAGATACTTTATATACCCGCATTTATCGTTCGGCTTAAAGAGCAAAAACTAAGTTTACCTTATAACAGTTTTCTCTGTCCTGAATACCTGTCCTTTATATCACTGATTAATCACTTACTTGCCATGACGCAAATAAAGGCCACTTCCTTTCGTACTCTTTATTATGCTAGTTTTAGCGGATGCTTCTTCTTATACTAGCAGAATATTTACATGTTGTAGTTACCTTGACAGTGGCGTCATGATGACTCCGAATCGGAAACGCCGTTTTTTATCGTTATTTTTTGCTTGTCTTTGCTTTACTTAACTGTTGTTGATAAAAGTACCTTCCCCTCTTTAAATTCGTCACCTCAGTTCAGGTTTCTACTTCCTTCCATTTATTTCCTTCGTATTCTTTCGTTTTCTGGACGTGATCTCCTTTCTCCTAGGTAACCTATGTTGCATGTGTTAACTGTTTTTTCTGTGACTTCCGCAAAGCCAATATCGTCAACACATACCTGACATCAGACATCCTTCATCTAACTATTTCAGTCACGGTACAGTTTGGTACAATTTACATTAATTATCCATTGAACAACTTACATACTTTAAAGCAAACATTTTCTTTCTTGGAACTTCCTTACTTTCTGAGAAGTAGCCAGTAGGTAGACTTATTCCGCCATACTGAGGACTCAATCAGTGGAGAGTTAGACGTTGCATAGCAAGCTTAGCATTTTTCGATGATGACTGAAAATACCGAAGTACGAGACGTCCTGAGATGGTCTATGTGTAGCACTGGGTTTTATTTATCGGTTTTCGTATTCGGATTGTTTTCCCTTGTAACAAGTGCCGTGTTGGTTTTGATCGTATTTGCTTTCATGTTTCAACCTTGCAAGAACCAAACAAACTGCCATCGTTCGTGGGGGAAGATTTGTGGAGGTGTCGCTGTTTTGCTGTTTCTTGTCGCAGTCTTTATGCTGTTATTTATACGCAAACGGAGAGAACGCCGTTTTTCTCCTCAAGTTGTTGTCTCCGAGATTCCCGCAGAAGACGTGGAAAAAACTCCCGCGTTTATACCTTCTTATAACTGCATTCCACATCGTCAGCTGTTTCGCGAAACCTCCACAACGGATTTGCCGGATTACTTTAGCATTGTTCAAAACAGTTCTGACGTTCAAGCCTTTTCGAAAAATAGTTTGCCAGTTCATTGTACAACTTTACAACAGAACTCTCAAGTTGAGACCTCTTCGATAGGTTTCCCAGATTATTTCTCAAATGTAAAAAATATCGACGAAGGTTATTCAGATGTAGACTTGGGGATTCGCACATGTGATGTCCCCCAAACCCCGCCACCATGCTACGAACAAGCGTTAAAAATGGCAACGTTGGCAGCTAAATCAGTGGATGTGGATACAGATTTCGAACAGGGAAATACCAGAGATACACGAAGAATACAGCCGGAATACAGCCCACCATAAGAGGAATACAACAAATTTGGATTCATCAACTGATTTGATAAGGAACTGAGTTGATAAGCGTTAGCCCTGAGCGTTAGCCCTTTGCTCTGACGAAGGGCTAAGGCTCGGAACGTCAGCTTTCAATTTCTCGATCTACGGTGGCCAATTTACCTTGCCAAAAGCATGATAGGTGGTTGTGTAAAACCTCTACTGACAGAAAATTAGGGAAGGTAGTTACTGACACCTGAAATGAGTTTGCAATATCGATCCGTTCAGTATAAATCTGTTTGTAGTGAGTTCAAACAGGTGAAGAAAGATCATAGACAGTCTAAGATATTATTAAAGGTGGATGTCAACTATAATTTTAATCACAATTATTTTTTTGGCGTTTAAGAAGTGTCATCTACATGCGTCAAAGGAAAATATTATCGTCGGAACTGCACTTGATTGTTGTTAGCACGTCCTCTTCAGCTGCTGCAGTTATGCCTGGAGTATTAAAAAAACTCGGAACCTTTGTACATAATTCTAGATCATCGACCATGTTGTGGTGATGTATGTCTAAAAAGGGGGTTCGTTTCTAAAGAAACTGTGTTGCTGCATCGGTGGGGAATGAAACACAAAAAATTTGGATTCCGATCAACTGATAAGGTAAATTGGGCACCGTAGAGAAATTGAAAGCTGACGTTTCGAGCGTTAGCCCTTCGTCTGATTCGCTCTGACCAAGGGCTAACGCTCGAAACGTCAGATTTCAGTTTCTCCACGATGGACAATTTGCCTTATCAACTCAGTTGATAAATCCATATTTATGTGTGAGAAGCATTACTTTAGTTAAGGCAAACAAATAGGACAAATAGTTAAGCTGCCTTTGTAAAAGAAAATATCTCCAAGAAAGTAGATTATCACAATTCTTAGGATGTGTCATGTAAATTAAATAATTAGCAAGAATAACTTGTGATATTTTATGTCTTAGAAAAGCCGGTCTTTATTACATTAAATTCTTCCGTTTAGTTAATTAGTCTAAAATGGTGTTTTTAACACAAATATGGCGTAAAACAACAGATTGCTTAGATAGCCAAGTAGCTGCGTATTTAAGGTCATTCCCCCGAAATAAAATTTAACATAGGATTTTTGTCAAACTGTCACAAGTTGTTATCTGTCGGTCATTGTTTTGAAAAATAAAATAAAAAGAATAGGTCCCCATGTTCGTTTACGAGATGTCATCGTCTCAAGTTACCCCATAATTCCTTGCAATTTCGCCTAACGAGCACATGTTTATTTGATCAGTTTACGCTACTCTCCGTAGGCAGAGGAAGCACATGATTAAAGCAAACCTTGAAACAATGTATTAGATGGAAAATATCGATAACAAGGAACAATTTACTATAAGTTTTATGGCAGATGCTCGAAGCATCAGACGAAATTGACTTAAAACCTTCCTTACGTGCGTGTTCTCGAGGTCTTGATTTCATCTCCGTGAGCAATGCGTTTCTAGTAATAATTTTTTTTTCGAGCATGTGTTTTTTTTTCTAACTCTTTGAACAAAAAGAGGATTACTGGTAATTAAAAAATAATTGAAAAAAAGATAGGTCCCCATGCTTGCTTAAGAGTAAATAAGTATTCTTTTCTCTGGTGAGCTTAGCCTCATAGGAAATCCATTACTCCCTGGGCGTGCGGGCGCTGTGAGCACGCCAAATGACGCAACAAATCTTGCGCAGTAAGGATGCGTAATGCAATACAGGGGAATGACCTTAAGGTGATTCCATCGAAAAAGAAGTTGTAATGAGAATTTGTTGAAACTTTGCACAGTTACTAATTACACCTAGTACATTAAAAAAATAAAACAAAAAGAGGGGGTCACCGTGTCTGATTTCACGCTACGGGGCTGTAGTATATAGGTACTTTGCCATCTTTAGACAGCAATATTAAAAAAACCTATCCTTGTACTATCAAGTTCCGAACGAGTGCGCGCTTGTGCGCGCGCTAATCACGTAATAAATGATGCGCAGGAAGGATGCGCAATGCAATTGAATGGAATCACCTCAAGGTGATTCCCGTCAATTGCATTATGCATCCTTTCTGCGCATCAATTTTTTGCGTGATTAGCGCACGCACCTTCGGAACTTGATAGGTTTTCTCTGAAAACTGAGCAGTTCAGAGAAATGGCTAGTCGTTTTCTCCGTAACGAGCTCGGTGAACCCCATTTTTTAATACATAAAATCAAATGGCACATCGTCGAGTATAATATATCGCGATTTCAAGAAAAGTTAAAAATTCTCCTTTGAGATATTTTTATTTAAATGCCGAATAGAACACTTCTTTAGGTACAGCAGGGTATGTACGCACGCGGCAAATTCTTTGATTTTTTCCATATCCTCAATTCCTGTTCAACTAAAACAGTATACAGTGAAAGATAAATGTCTATTTTGTTCAAATGCTCCAACATTTCAATACAAGCAATGACTTTTTAAAGCAACTACAGCTCTCATTTCTGATTACTAGGGTTTCTCTGGAAAACCTTGCGGGTCGTATAGTTGCTATCAATGGCTATCCATGTTGTGCCAAAACAAGCTCGGTGACCCCTATTTTTTATTGCATTTTTGAAATGTTCTAAGCATAATTACCAGTTGGACCAAGTCTTAATAAATTTTAAATATTCCTTCTATTTCGATGGAATCACCTTAACTCCGTTCTAAATGAAAATTAAGAAAGTTGTTCATTGGTGCCTTTTAATAACTAATAAAATGAATTCAGACAAACGATGAAAAGCAATCGAAGAAACTTATTATTAAAAGACAACGTCAACCGATAATTTCCCAGCAATTTGTTTAAAGACAAGGGCAGGAATATTTTACTGATCTCAGGTAGAAACCTCGTTAATACACAGAATAAAACGAGGGGCAGTGGTAATTGTTATTGTGATTATTATTTCAGGCTTTCCAGGCAGTGAGTTTTTCAAGTTTGAACGAAAAACGTCATTGCTAGTAATGAGTCCACCCATTCTTCAGTTATGCAGCCCCTGAGTACGTCAGTTACAACTGGGCTCATAAGACTTTATCTACCTGCACTCAGCGGTCGGCATAAAAAGCAAAAACGAACCTTATTGAAAGTCATGAGTGTTACTGACAGCTAAAACTATGTTTGTTTGGACAGGACCTTGTAACAGTTTTTTCTGTCCTGAAGACTTGCTCTTTGTATCGTGATTATTCATTTGGTTACAATGACGGTAATAAAGTTCATTCCTTTAGAGGAAGTTTTAAAATCCGCCGTCTTCCTTTTGCCCCTGTGCCTAATAGCCTCGCACTGAAATTTGTTTTTTCTAAAAATTAGGGGTCATAACCTAGTCATGAGTGTTATTTACAATTAAAACTATATTTGTTTGTACGGGACTGGCTTTGTTTGCGGTACTTTTCTAAGTTTTACCACGCTGCGTGATTCAACGAATACTGCCACAAATTTAAGCGCGTAAGTTTATTAGGTCCTTTTTTAAAAGATTTTCGAGAATTGTAAGCCCCGCCAAGACCAGACGGACTGTCTGATAGTGGACATTTGCTGTTCCTCGCCATCTATATTCTCTTGTATACTGAGTATAAGTCTATTTCTGTCTGCTACACTTCACTGACCATATTGGTTTTAAAATTGACACTCACAAGCACGTTCTCTAAGCCTTGCAATTATCATGAACAAAGGAAGCAAAAACAGTTTGCCCCACCATTGTTTATTCTGCCTTGAGAACTTGATCTTCGTCATAGCTACTCTTTATCAGATGACCAACTGGTTGATAATGGCAGAAAATACTGAAACAGAAGAACAAGCAGCCTTGGAATGGTCGAATGCATCAGAAGCATTTATTTCTCAGCTATCGTATTCGGATCAGTTTGCCTCGCAACAAGTGCCGGTTTCCTGTCGCTCCTTTTTGCTTTCAGCTTCAGATCTTGCACGGATCAGACCAGCTGTCGTTGGTCGACAGTCTCAAGAAAACACGGCTGCAGATTTGGGTCTTGCCTCCAAAGAAGACAACGCCGATCGGTTCCTCAAGCTCCTGAAGCAACTTAGTATTTTTCGATGATGACAGAAAATACTGAAGTACGAGAAGTCCGGAGATGGTCTAAGTGCAGCACTCGGTTTTATTTATCGGTTTTCGTATTCGGAGTGTTTTCCCTTGTAACAAGTGCCGTGTTGGTTTTGATCATATTTGCTTTCATGTTTCAACCTTGCAAGAAACAAACAATCTGCCATCGTTCGTGGGGGAAGACTTGTGGAGGTGTCGCTATTTTACTGTTTCTTATCGGAGTCTTTATGCTGTTATTTATACGCAAACGAAGACAACACCGTTCTTCTTTTCAAGTTGTTGTCTCCGAGATTCCCGCGGAAGACGTGGAAAAAACTCCTGCGTTTATACCTTCTTATAACTGCATTCCACACCATCAGCTGTTCGATGAAGCTTCCTCTACAGATTTGCCGGATTATTTTAGTACTGTTCAAAACAGTTCTGAAGTTGAAGCCTCTTCCATAAATAGTTTGACGGAACAGAATTCTAAACTTGAGACCTCTTCGAAAGGTTTGCCGGATTATTTCTCAGTGGTACAGGACATCGACCAAGTTTATTCAGATGCAGACTTGCAAATTTGTACACATAATGTCCCTGAAACCCCGCCACCGTGCTACGAAGATGCCATGGCAACGATGGCAGCTACCTTAAAGGATGTGGGTGCAAATTTCGAAAAGGGAAATACCAGAGATATATGAAAATACAACCCACCAGAAGAGGAATGAGTTGATCTTGATAAGGTAAATTGGCCACCTCAGAGAAATTGAAAGCTGACGTTTCGAGCGTCAATGATTCGCTCTGACGAAGTTCTAACGCTCGAAACGTCAGATTTCAATTCCCTTACAGTAGCCAATTTACCTTATCAACTCAGTTGATAAATCCATATTTATGTGTGAGAAGCTAGCTGTTTACTTTAGTTAATGCAAACAAATAGCTAAGCTGTCTTTGTAAAAGAAAACATCTCCAAGAAAGTTTCTTCTAACAGCTCTTAGGGTGTGTCTAAATTATGTACAATGTAACTGCAAGCCTAATTTGTGAGATTTTATCTTCAGCTATGCAGTCTTTTTTTATATTTAATGCTTCCGTTTAGTCAAATAGTCTAAAATGGTGTTTTTAACACAAATATGGCGTATGGCATAAAATAATTAACACTAGCCATTCAATTTTTCTGAAAATTTACGTTGTCCGACTCATTCCCAGTTAAAATAGGCCAAGACGTATTATTGATGTCTTGCATAGAAAAAGTGCCCTCAACAAAAGTTACGGGAGGCTTGAGTGATTTTTTTCTCATGAGTAGGGATAAAAACTAATCTAAGAAGGCTACAATTTCCTACTATAGACACTCTAATCTAACCGCCTTAGGCATCGGCAAGTAAACCTACTCCCACTGACAACTCACGATATGTTGTTCAACCTCCTCCAATAATTGCTTATTAATTGCTTGCTTGACATTACACAAACACGAAGGATATATTGGTCACCTTAAGAATCCGCCCCGTTTCCTTTTCCGTTGTACGAGCTTTGCATGGTATTGTTACGAATCAAGGGCCATAACTTTGTTGAGTGTCTTGTTGTTAAACTCGGGGTTTTTTGGGTCAGGAAGCTTTGGGTTATTTTTCTCAGTGTTGTACGTGTCAGAATGGAATATCGCCAAACATTTATCAGCTCAAATTTTACCAGTTCTCTTTCCACGACTGTTTATTCTGCATTGAGGACTTGACCTTAGTTGTAGGTACTCTACACAACTAGTTAATGATGGCAGAAAATACTGGAAGGGAAGTTCAAGCTACTTTGAAATGGTCGAACTGCAGCAGAAGAATTTATTTCTCAGCTATCGTATTTGGAACAGCTTGGCTCGCAGCAAGTGCCGTTTTACTGTCGCTCCTTGTTGCCTTCAGGGTCAAATCTTGCACGGATCAGACCAGCTGTCGTTGGTCGGCGGTGTCGGCAAAATACTGCGGGGGTGCCGCAGTCGTCCTGTTTGTTCTTGGTGGATCCATACTGTTAGTTTGTCACCAAAGAAGACAACGCCGATCGGCTCCTCAAGTTGTCTTCTCGGACATTCCCGCCAGAGAAATAGAGGCTCCTATGCTACCTTATAATCATATTCCTCATTATCAGCAGTTTGTTCAAGCCTCGTCAAAAGATTTGCCGCCGGATTATTGTTCTGCTGTTCAAGACATCGATGGCATTTATCCAGCGAACGCAGGATTCTGGACAGAAGATTTGGATGTCTCTGATCATGAAAACCTGCCACCGTCTTACGAACAAGCGCTTAAAATGACAGGATTGGCTGCTCCTGTTAGCGGAGAAGATTCCATCTCGAACAAGGGACTACTGAAGATTTGAGAATAAATAGCATCACAATCTGCTTCATATGCAGTTTAGGAAAAAACACGCTTTAGGTTGCAAGCCATCATGTGCTCGACATGGCATTGACCCTTTAACTTCAAAAAACAAAGTACGTCCATCGAGTTCAGAACAAGAGTTTCGTTTTCTAACTACAAAGCAGAGCACTCGTCGATTGCTTTCATTTGAGTGTACATTCTCAAGCCGATTTTCACTGGGCTCGAACGTTTAGAACCACTTGTACAGCGTAATAAACAACACCACAGGAAAGTACTGCTCAATAGCTTCCATTTGAATGGTCACACTTTAGGATTTCATCCACAGAATCCGGCAAAAGTTAGAACTACCTCGTACTGCGTAATAAACAGCACCACAGGAAAGTACCGTTCAATACCTGTAGGAATGCTCGTCTAGTTATGCTTCTGGGGAAGAGGACCTCCCCAGTCTCCACTCGTTTTTTTCCCGCTCTTTCGCTCGCTTTCTTTTTCGCTCGCACTCCACTATCTGAACGCCTGGAACAGGCTACAAGAAAGTTATGCTCAGTAGCTTTCATTTGAGTGGTCACACTTCAGGATTTCACCCACAGACTCAAAAGGTAGAGCCACATGGTACAGCATAATAAACAGCACCACAGGAAAG